>VFSX01000029.1:207500-215000 GCA_016618255.1 Chlamydomonas sp. UWO 241 | reverse complement strand
TACAAACATACACATGCACACACACACGTGCACACACACACACACACACGCACATACGCACGCAGGTCACGCTCACGCGCATCTTCACGCAGCTGCATGGGGCGCACGGCACAGTCGACACAGCACTTGAGCACCACAACCTGCAGGTGTGTGCGTGTGTGTGTGTGTGTATGTGTGTGTGTGTGTGCGTGTGTGCGTGGTGTGTGCGTGTGTGTGTTGGTGTGTGTGTGCTTGTGTGTGTGTGCGTGTTTATGTGTGTGTGTGTGTGTGTGTGTGTGTGTGTGTGTTGGGAGGAATGCGGACGGCTGTGGCATGCTGCGCGGGGCGATTGAGGCTGGCTGGCTGGCTGGCTGGCGATTGAGGCTGGCTGGCTGAGAACAACCTGCACGTTAAAGCTTAGTTGTGTGGCGTGCGGGCGGATGGGATGGGTGGGTGCTGTTGAGTTGGGTACGTGCACTTCACGTTGGGTAGTTGCAGTGTTGGGTAGCTGCAGTGTTTTTGTCTTCGGCGTTTGGAGCAGTGATTCCCCTGCGAGCCGTATACCGCTCCGAGCCGGATTTTCCATTTCCCAGAAAACCACCCCACACTTTGTGGGTGAGGGCGTGGAGCGATGCGTTGAAAATTTCTTGCCGAGAGCAGCACAACGGCATGCATTGCATGAATATCCGCTGTGTATTGTGCCTGGTATGAGCGGTCAAAATTTCTGGAGCCGGAAAAACTAATTACTAAAATGCTTCCCAGGGACCACTGGTTTGGAGCCGGATTTGGGAGCCAGGGAGTCAGAATTTCAGTCAAATGGCTCGAGTAAATCAATTTAAAGTCCTGAACACAAAATGAATGGGTAGCTGGGTGGCTGCCTGCTCTAATGGCGCCCAATAGACTGCAACAACCCTCCATCCAACAGCCCATGCAACAAGCCATGCAACATCCTATGCAACAACCCATGCAACCACCCATGCAAAAACCCATGCAAAAACCCATGCAAAAACCCATGTAAAAACCCATGCAAAAACCCGTGCAACAACCCATGCAACAACCCATGCAACAGCACATGCAACAACCCATCCACCTGCAGGAGCACACGCGCCAGTTCTGGGTCCGCACCGAGGACGTTGCCCAGGTGTGGCGGGGTGCAGAGTGGTGTGTGTGGTCCTGGTGGCGGCAGCGGTGGCGGTGGCGTTGGTGGTTGTGCTGCACTGTGCTATGATGTGCTGCACACTATGCTGCGCTGCGCTCTGCTGCGCTGTGTTTTGTTGCGTGCTGTGATGGTGCTTTGATGGTGCCCAGGTGTGGAGGGGTGTAGAGCGGTGTGTGTGGTAGTGGCGGCGGTGACTGTGCTGTGCTGTGTTGTGCTTTGTTGTGCTGTGCTGCGCTGCGCTGTGCTGCACTTTGTTGCGCTGTGTGTTGTTGCGTGCTGTGATGGTACTCTGATGGTGCCCGGACGGTGCTCTGATGGTGCTCTGATGGTGCTCCTACGGTGCTGTTTCTGCCGCTCTCAATGTGCTCTGGGTGTATGCTCTGGTGTTGGTGCTCTGGTGGTGGTGCTCTGATGGTGCTCTGATGGTGCTGTTGCCGCTGCTCTGATGGTGCTCTGAATGCGTGCTCTGATGGTGCTCTGGTGGTGGCGCTGTGATGGTGCTCTGATGGCGCTCTTGTGGTGCTCTGGTGGCGCTGGTGGTGCTTCTGTTGCTGTTTCTGCTGCTTTGATGGCGCTGGTGGTGCTGCTAGTGCTGTTGCTGCCGCTCTGATGGCGCTCTGGTGGCGCTCTGATGGTGCTGTTGCTGTTGCTGCTCCCCCTCCGGCAACATCGCAGGTGAAGAACATGATCGTTCAGCACTGCCCCGCGTGTGAGCTGCCGACCGAGGGGGAGGACGAGGACGAGGACTCGGACGCAAACATTGTCAACTGCCTGTACCTCGACAACAGGTGTGTGCGTGTGTGTGTATGTGTGTGTGCGCGAGTGGGGTGGAGTGTAAAAGCGAAATCCTGCTGTCATCGTGGTGGGTGGGGGGTGGGGGGGGGGCGTGTGAGCTGCCGACCGAGGGGGAGGTCGAGGGCGGGGTAACAGTAACAGTAACACGGGGTTTCCAGCTAAGCAGGCTACTCTTCTACTAGAGACACCCGCCGACACTCCAGCACACTTAAGTACTAGAGTACCGCCGGCTCCCGGCCGATGGACTACCGCTCCCGCCGGCTAGACTACCCCAAACAGCGGTCTCTGAGAGACATGTCTGGCAAGGAGCATATAGGAGAGGACCTTCCTCAGGGTCACAGTAGTGGCCTTGTGGCCAGTCAAGCCGGCAGAGCCGACTGGCGCTGACTGGAACGGTCCCCGCCTGGCAGTGCATGGCTGTCCAGCTCTCGTTTGCATGGGGCTCAGCCGGCGCCCCATGCCTCATGCATGGCCAGGTCCCACCCTCCAGGGGTGCATGGACGACAGAGTTGTCATGGAGGCTGCCTGAAGACCTTCCAACGCCAGTCACCGGCAGACGAGCGACCCCGAGGATGAGCGCGGTGACGAACGCTGCGATTGGTGAAGCGGATTTACTCTGTGTTGCCTCGGCGGTCGCCACCGCTGAAGCCGTGATGGTAGCCCGCCTCCACGGGCAGCCATCTTGACCAATGTCCAGCATGCATTGACGGGCGCCAGCTCCTCTGCTCGTCGATCAACTCGTCGAGATCGGTGCCGCATGGCGTCCTGCATTGGGGGAGGATAAGGGCCGTCTCCCAGCACGGGCCGCGGCAGCGTCGCGGCTACTCGCCAAGCCATGGCAGCGCTGGGCAAGCCGCTCCTGAAGTGTTCCACCGAGGGGCAGTCCAGCAGGAGCCGGGCCAGTCGTATTTTATCCCGCTCGTCAGCGGCACGGAGATTCTAGTCACTAGCAGCGCCGCATTCCTGGGTCCAGGGCTCGGCGACGAGAACGCGCCTCCGTTAATCGAGCCTCGGGCGGCCCCGGGCAGGGCGGGGACTCGGACGCAAACATGGTCAACTGCCTGTACCTCGACATCAGGTGTGTGCGTGTGTGTGCGCATGTGTGCGAGTGGGGTGGAGTGTCAGCAGCGAATTCGGTGCTGTCATCGCGGTGGGGGGGGGGGGGGGCGTGTGAGCTGCCGCCCGAGGGGGAGGACGAGGACGGGGACTCGGACGCAAACATGGCCAACTGCCTGTACCTGGACAGCAGGTGTGTGTGTCTGTTTGTGTGTGCGAGGGGGGGGGAGGGGGGGGGTAAACAGCAAAATCCTTGCGGATGCATGCATGGGGCGCGTGTGTGTGTGCAAGTGAGCTGCCGACCGAGGGGGAGAACGAGGACGGAGACTCGGACGCAAACATGGCCAACTGCCTGTACCTGGGCAACAGGTGTGTGCTCTTGCGTGTCTGTGCTCTTGCGCTTCATACATCACGATCAGACTGGACGCAGTCAGTCACGCGTGCCACCACTCGGACTGGGGCGGTGACGCTGTTTTTTTCAACATAAGTCAACTGCCTGTACCTGGACAACAGGTGGACGCATTGGCATACATGCATTGGCATGCATGCATGCATGGGGGGCTGGTCCTTGCATGGCGTGCTTGTTCACGACCCCCTGCGAGACTGATGTGTCAGAGCAGGCCACACTAAAAATTGTCCATGTTACGCGCAACCACTTGGACACAAACATGGGCAACTGCATGAATCTGGACAACATGTGAGGCTTTTTTTTGAATCACACAGGAATCCTGGTATCACAGATAGATTCCGTGATCACGCGTGACTGTAAGAACAAACTGAACAGTATGATGACAGTTACAGTTACATCGGCTTTCCAGCAAAGACTACCTCTAGTCCTAGTACCACCGCCTAGACCCAAGTCCAGTTCTGGCCCTAACAATTACTTGTGAGGGGCGGTAGCCACCAGCCGGCTGCCTGCCAACGTGTAGTCCCAGAGCAAAAAGGAGAGCTATTGTGCGACGCCTCCAAAATAGGTCCTAACTGCTTCTAGGGGATAGGGGGTCAAGTGGCGCTTGCCAATCTACTTGACCGCCGTGGTGGAGGGGCCGGCGCCTGAGGAGCAGCCGGACCGTACACCACGGCTCTCCACCCGACCTTATCCTGAGCACGCTCAAACGCCGTGTCCGAAAAAAGTCCTCCAACCAAAACGAGTGCCACTAGTTTCGCCTAGCTGCTGAATCAGTAGCTTAAGAAAATAGTGTCGGGAGGAGGCTGGAGGCCGGCCTTGCTGCCGAGCCACATCCATTGTGCAGTCAAAAGTCGTACGAGGAAGACGAGAAGCCGGCATGCGCATCACATGGCCTAGCCACTGCATTGATCGTTTTGCCACAAGGCCCTCAATTGGCTCAGTGTCGCACGCCTGCCGAATATAAGTTAATCTGTGCCGGTCGACCAAGCGCACACCCAGAATGCGACGAAGGCAGCAACCTCCAATCGAGTCAGTTGTGTTTTAGTAGGGGCCCATGTTTCGCAGCCGTACAGAAAGTGGGGCAGCACAAAAGTGTTGTAAACCCGCATCTTAGACTGCACTTGCATCTTCTTGCTGGCCCAAATCTTATCAAAAGACGCAAACACGCCCAGCGCGCGACCGACACGCACACCGATCTCCTTTTCCACACCACCACTTTGGGTTATCCAACTCCCTAGATACTTAAATGCAGAGACGGTCTTGACTTCACCACCAGTCAGCGCAAACGTGGGCAGATCCGCGTCAAAATCTGCTGGCAAAATCATCACTTCTGTCTTGGCGGCGTTGATTTGCATGCCAAAGCTAGAGGACACTTTGTCAAGGATTTTCAGCATAAGCGCCAACTGAGCTGGGTCATGCGAGAACAAACATAAATCGTCGGCATACATCAGCATTACTATGCGCTCAACCGACGACGACAACACAGAGCCGCCGGCTCGGGTCACGACTGACACGCCAGCCCCCTCTGGCATCATGTCTAGCGCTTTTTTCACTATGTGGTCAATACAAACATTGAACAACACACGAGCAATAACGCACCCCTGTCGCACACCAGACGACACGGGGAATTCGTGCCCGATTTTCCCAGCCAGCCGCACGGCAGCTGCAGTGTTGGTGTGAAGATCCTTCAACAGATCAATAATGTGCGGATGAACACTATATAATCTAAGGACTCTCCACAGTGCCGCACGGTTTATGCAATCGTAAGCTTTAGAATAGTCGTCAAATGCCACAGCCATGCATTGTTTGTACTCAGCATGTGCCGCGCTCAGCGAGCGCAGAGTAAAAATCGCATCAACAGTGCCTCTGCTTTTTCTGAAACCACACTGAGCCTCATGCAACTGACCATCAACCTGCGTGGAGACGCGGTGCAGAAGTATGGCAGCGTACACTTTCCCGGCAATAGAGAGAAGGCTTATACCGCGGTAGTTACCAGGGGAGTCACGCGGACCCTTCCCCTTATATAACGGTGTGATAATAGCAGTTTTCCATTCCCTCGGGGCTCTCCCCGACCGCCATACGGCAATGATGACCCGGTGGAGCCATGCGATGGCAGGTGGGCACCGCAACAGCATGGCGTCCAGCTGGTCACCGCCCGGAGCGGCGGCCGAGCGCAACGCTCGCACACACGCCTCCGTCTCAGCCAGGTCAGGGGGGCGCCCGTGCGCCTCGTCCACCTCTGTGGCGCGTGTGAGCTCAAACGCCGCTACATCGTTCTGCAGCTGGTTCAAGGTCTCGTCGCTGAGCTTGGTCTCCCCGCCATATAGCTTGTCGAATGACTCTGTCATGGCCTTCAGCACCCCGTCTGGACCGCTGTGCAGCGCGCCCGAGACGTCCCGCATGGCAGGAGGGATCTGATGGCTGCGGCTGCGGCCCGCCAGCCTGTCGCACGCACGCGCAAACTGGCGCAGATTCTTCTTGCGTAGCATGTCTTGCGCCTCCGCCACCTGCTGGCCGATCCACCTCTCCCTGTCTCTCTGCACAGCTGCGTCGGCCGCGCGGTTGGCGCGGTTGCGCTCTCGTTTGGCAGCAGCAGACTTGCTCCTGAGCCATGCCGAGTGTGCGCGCTGCCGGGCGTCCATGAGCCGGAGGGTGCGCTGCGACAGAGTGAACTGCCAGCCGCGCCGCCGGCGGCTGCTGCGTGGAGAGAGGTGGTTGGTGGCCACCTCGCGAACGGCAGCAGCCATCGCGTCGTACTCCGCCTGGGCATCAGCGCCCTCGGGTGGCACGGCCTCCAGCAGCCCAAAGCGATCGGACAGCTGGAGGTTGAACTCACGACAGACAGCCGGGCGCCGCAGTTGTGAAGAGTCCCAAGCGCGCCGCTGAGAGCCACCTGCATGGCGGGAGGCTCGCATGCGGAGGCGCATGGACAGCACCACCATGCGGTGATCGCTGTCCCAGGTTGGGCTCCTACGCACCCTACAGTCTGTCACCGCATGCATGCGGCGGCGCGCGACCAGGATGTAGTCCTTGACGCTGTGCAGGCGGCGCACAGAGCATGCATGCCGTCTGCTCTGTGCAACAGCCATGGGGCTGATGTGGGTGTACTGGTGCTCAGGCCTGTGGGGGTAGAGAGTGTTGGTAGCGCGCAGGCTGCATGCAGTGGCAGTGTCGAGGAGCAGGCGACCGTTCCTGCTGGCCACCGCTGGCTCTGTGAGGGGCAGGTGCTTGCCAACGCATTCGTGGTCGGACATCGAGTCCCTCCCCACTGCTGCATTGAAATCACCTGCCACGATGAGCAGATCGCACTTGTCGTTGGCCTTGTCCGCGAGCGCCGCTACTCGAAGGTAGAAGTCGCCAGCCTCCTCGTCGCTCGCCGCCTCCGTTGGACTGTAGGCGCTGACGATGGTGATCAGCTGCCCACGGTCCGCTGCAAAGCGGGCTTGGATGAGGCGGTCGGACACCGCCTCCCAGGAGACGAGTGCCGATGCCCATGCAGGGGACAACAGCAAGCCCACCCCACGCTGCCGATGCTCCCCACCCGACCATAGCAGCGTCCACGACGTTTCGCCCGTAGCCACTTCCGCCTCCCCGGAGCCGGTCCTGCGCAGCTCCTGAAGCGCTGCAACACCGACGCTTATGAAGACAGCTGAGACATAAATATGTGTGTCGGGGGGGGGGAGGGGTGTGCCACTTGAACTACAGTAACAGTAACACGGGGTTTCCAGCTAAGCAGGCTACTCTTCTACTAGAGACACCCGCCGATACTCCAGCATACTTAAGTACTAGAGTACCGCCGGCTCCCGGCCGATAGACTACCGCTCCCGCCGGCTAGACTACCCCAAACAGCGGTCTCTGAGAGACATGTCTGGCAAGGAGCATATAGGAGAGGACCTTCCTCAAGGTCACAGTAGTGGCCTTGTGGCCAGTCAAGCCGGCAGAGCCGACTGGCGCTGACTGGAACGGTCCCCGTCTGGCAGTGCATGGCTGTCCAGCTCTCGTTTGCATGGGGCTCAGCCGGCGCCCCATGCCTCATGCATGGCCAGGTCCCACCCTCCAGGGGTGCATGGACGACACAGTTGTCATGGAGGCTGCCTGAAGA
>VFSX01000029.1:125000-202500 GCA_016618255.1 Chlamydomonas sp. UWO 241 | reverse complement strand
CGTCCCTGGCCCTGGCTTAACAGGAGGGCAGCGGTGACTCCACACACACACACGCAATCACGCATGCCCCCCCCCGACACACATATGCACACACACAGGCCCTAGGCCCTGCTCTCGTCCCTTGCCCTGGATGGTCAGGATGGTAGTGGGGGATCCACACACACACACACACACACACACAACCAACCAACCAACCAAGCGTTACATGAGGCCGTCCACACACACACACACACACACATGCGCACACACACAGGCCGAGGCCCTGCTCTCTTCCCTTGCCCTGGACAGCCAGGAGGGCAGCGGCGACTCCACACACACACACACACACACAAACACAAACACACACATGCACACACACACATACACAAACATGCACAGGCCAAGGCCCTGCTCTCTTCCCTTACCTTGGATGGCCAGGAGGGCAGCGGGGACTCCGCAGACACACTCGCACACACACACACAAACGAACACACACGCGCACGCGCGCGCACGCGCGCGCACACACACACACCCCTGCACACACCCCTGCACACACACACACACACACAGGCCGAGGCGCTGCTCTCGTCCCTTGCCCTCGATGGGCAGGAGGGCAGCGGCGACTCCGGCGACGAAGCCGGGCCATCAGACACGCACCACCCCCAGCGGCACCACCACGCGAGGGGGGCCAGCTTGGGGGTGGGGCAGCGGGGGGGCGGGCCCGGCGCTAGTGCCTCGTTCTCGCAGCAGCCTCAGCAGCAGCAGCAGCAGAAGCAGCGCCCGGCGCTTGCGTCGTCTGCTTCCTCGGGCGATATCGATGCGGGCAACGCAGAGAGGGACAAGATCGCGCGCGAGTTCAACCTCTTCAAGGTGTAGGGGTTGGTGTGAGGAGTGGAGGGTGTGGGGCGTTGTTGTCACAGCAGCAGCAGCAGCAGCAGCAGCAGCTCCGATGCGCGTGTCTTCTGCCTCGTCTGGTGATACCAAAGAGCGCGACGCAGAGAGGGACAAGATCTCGCGCGAATTCAACTTCTTCAACATTGCAAGAGCCTGCCCCTTCCTCTTGTCCTCGACCCCCCACCCCTCCAGTTTTGCGACTGCCAGCAGACTTCCAGCTCAACAGCTGAGATACACTTTAAACCCTCCCTCTCCCACTACCGTACACTTCACACCCCACATACACCGCACGCACAGGTGTACACCGAGGTCCAGCGCCTCGCAGCGAGCAAGAGTCTTCAGCCTCCCGCCGCTCCTCACCTCCCCCCTTCATACCTTGTCCACACACACTATGAGCCTATATAAACATATTCACTCGTATAAACCTGAACCCTAAACACACCCTTACTAAACCTTAAACCCATGCACAGGTGTACACTGAGGTCCAGCGCCTCGCAGAGAGTAAGAGCCTTCAGCCGGTGGTGGTGGTCACACACCGGGAGACGGTGTTTGCGGAAACGGCGGGAGGGGCGACGTCGATGCGGATTGAGGTGCGTGTGTGCGTGGGTGGGCGTGTGTGTGCCGCCCAAACCACGCCCCCCGCGCCCCCACCCCGCCCAATACTGCCTGCGCTTCAGAAAGTTAGGGCTTTCTCTGAGGGGGACGCGGTGGCAGGGCACGGAGGCACTGCTGTGGGCACGTTTTTGTTAGCACAGAAGTTATGCTAGGGATAATTTTGTGTGCATGCGTGTGTGCGTGCGCATGTGTGTGTTTACGTGTGTGTGTGTGTACGTGTGCATGCGGTGGTGGTCACACACAGGGAGACTGTGTTTGTAGAAACAGCGGGAGGGGCGACGGCAATGCGAATTGAGGTGCGTGTTTGGGGGGGGATGTTGGTGGTTGGGTGGGTGTGCGTGCGTGATGTGTGGGGTGGTGGGCACGCACAGGGAGACTGTGTTTGCAGAAACGGCAGGAGGGCGACGTCGGTGCGGATTGGGGTGTGCGTGTGTGCGTGGGTGGGTGGGTATGCGTGCGTGTGTGCACGTGTGTGTGCATGCGCGTGTGTGTGTGTGTGTGTGTGTGTGTGTGTGCGTGTGTGTGTACGTGTGTGCATGTGGTGGTGGTGGGCACGCACAGGGAGACTGTGTTAGCAGAAACGGCGGGAGGGGCGACGTCGATGCGGATTGGGGTGCGTGGGTGGGTGGGTGTGCGTGTGTGGGCGTGTGTGTGTGTGTACACGTGTGTGTGTGTGGTGGTGGTGGTCGCGCATATGGAGACTGTGTTTGCGGAAACGGCGAGAGGGGCAACGTCGATACAAATTGGGGTGCGTGTTTGGGGGGGGGGGGACAGGGGAGGGGCATGCGTGTTTTGGGGGGGGGGTGCATGCGTGTGCGTGCGTGGTGTGTGGTGTGGTGGTTACGCACAAGGAGACCGTGTCTGCAGAAACGGCAGGCGGGGGACGTTGATGCGGATTGAGGTGCGTGTGTGGGTGGGTGTGCGTGCATGCGTGTGTGTGTGTGTGTGTGTGTGTGTGCGTGTGTACCAGTGTGCATGCGGTGGTAGTGGTGGTCACACACAGGGAGACGGTGTTTGCGGAAACGGCGGGAGGGGCGACGGCGGGACTAGGTGTGCGTGTGCGCGTGGGGGAGGGGGGGGGGTTACTGCGAGTAGAGCAGGCATTGCCGGTGTGTGCGGCGCGTGCTCATCTAGTGATGCTGTGGGGCAGTGTGAATGGCTGGGTGCGCGTGCGTGCATGTGTGTGTGTGTATGTGTGTGTGTCTTTGTGTGTGTGTGTGTGTGTGTGTGTGTATATGTGCATGCTGGAGTGCCGCTATCACGGCATGCACACACACACACACACATAAGGCGTCCAACAAGACTGTAAAATCGACCGCACATGCACACACTGACACTCTCTTTTGCAGGTACAGGAGCACACACAAACACACACACACACGAACACACACACACACACGCACAGGTTCAAGAGCATGCGGAGGCCCTCCTAGAGTACAGCTATGATGGCATGGGCCGGCTCCACACACACACACACACACAGGTTCAAGAGCATGCGGAGGCCCTCCTAGAGTACAGCTGCGATGGCATGGGCCGGCTCCACACACACACACACACACACACACAGGTTCAAGAGCATGCAGAGGCCCTCCTAGAGTACAGCTATGACGGCATGGACCGGCTCTACACACACACACGCACACACACACACAGGTGCAAGAGCATGCGGAGGCCCTCCTAGAGTACAGCTACGATGGTATGGACCGGCTCCACAACGGGGGGTGGCTGCAGGAGATGCCGGCGGACCGCATCGTTCTGCCGTGAGTGCGCTCTCCTAGTTGGTGTGACCGCTCCTCGTCGCTTCAGTAGAATTTGGGGGGGGGGGGGGAGGTACAGGGAGTGAGCATGACCCCAGGGGGGGGGGGGGGGGGGGCTTCAGGAGGCGCCGGCAGACCGCATCGGGCTGCCGCGAGTGCGCTCTCCTAGTTGGTGTGAACGCTCCTCGTTGCTTCAGTAGAAGTGTAGGGGTCAGACTAGAGGAGTACCATGAGCGCTTCTTCTGGACTCCACACTCTCCAACCCCCGCATTCTGCCAGGTATGCGCTCGGGCGTGTGGACGAAGGACGCAGCAGGCAGCTGCTCCAAACATAGCTCGCAAAACGATATCCTCAATCCCAAACCCCAAACCTCAAACCCTGCCCCCAGACCCCAAACCCTGCCAAGTTGGCCCTGGTGCGCGTTTCGACGCCAGCGTGGCACCAGCAAGCAGCTTTCATTAACTTCACTTTGAAATGACATTTCTCAGCCCCCAAACCCTCAAACCCCCGAACCCCTGCCCGTCAAACCCCAACCCCTGCCAGCCATGCGCTCGTGCGTGTGTCGCCGCCCACGTGGGTGGGGGACGCAGCAGGCTGTCTCAGACTTTTCTCTAAACACGAGCTTGTTTGGCCCCCCAAACTGCCCCCACACCCTAACCCCCAAACCTCGCCCCCAAAATCCCCGAACTCTGCCGCACAGGTATGCGCTCGTGCGTGTGTCAACGCCAGCGTGGGTGGGGGACGCCAGCAAGCAGCCGTGCCCAATTCCCTCTTAAGCATGCACCTGCAAACCCCCCAAACAGGTCGTCTCAGCTTCGCCTCAGCCCTGTGCTTTCAAACCCCAAACTCCGCCCCACAGCTATGCGCTCGTGCGTGTGTCGACGCCAGCGTGGATGGGGGACGCCAGCAAGCAGCTTTTACTAACTTGACTCTAAAACGACATTTCTCAGCCCCCAAACCCTCAACCCCCCCAAACCTTGACACCCAAACCCCAACTGAACCCCAATCCCTGCCAGGTATGCGCTCGTGCGTGTGCCAACGCCAGCGCGGGTGGGGGACGCCAGTAAGCCTTCTTGACCCTGCACACCACTTGCACCTCCAGGCGACAAAAAAAACTCAAACGCCGCCCCTGCCTTGCGCCACAGATATGCCCTCGTGCGGGTGTCGACGCCAGTGCGGGTGGGGAACTCCAGCAGGCGTAGCTGTGTGCCAACAAACTCTAACAATAACTTCCTCTTGGCCCTGTGCCCTGCCTGTGCCCCCAACCCCGTACCCAGCTGCACAGCGATCCGCTCGTGCGCGTTTTGACGACAGCGTGGGTGCGGGACGCCAGCAAGCAGCCGTCGCAGCCGCGCCTGATTTCTTCCCAACCCTGCACTCGTAAAAAAAACGCCCTGCCAGGTGTGCGCTCGTGCGTGTGTCGACGCCAGCGTGGGTGAAGGACGCAGCAGGCTGTCTAAAACGTTTCTCTAAACACGGCATTTCTCTGCCCCCAAAACTGCTCCAACACGCTAATCCCCAAACCTTGACCCCCAAATCCCCGAACCTCGCCGCACAGCTATGCGCTCGTGCGTGTGTCGACGCCCGCGTGGGTGGGGGACGCCAGCAAGCAACCGCCGCAGCCGCCGCAGTGGCTTCAGGCGCTCATCGATGACAGGCTGCTGACAGAGGTGTGGAAGTATGAAAGTGTGGAAGTGTGGTGTTTGGAAGTGTGGAAGTGTGGTGTGTGGAGGTTTGGGTGTGGACGTGGGGTGGTGCGTGTGTGGGGGGGGGGGGCTTCAGGTGCTCATCAGGTGCTCATCAGTGAGGCTGCTAACAGAGGTGGGTGTGGAAGTGTGGGGAAGTGTGAAAGTGTGGGGTGTGGACGTGTGTGTGTGCGGGTGGGTGAGGGGGAGGGGGGGCGCAGTGGCTGCAGGCACTCATCGATGACAGGCTGCTGACAGAGGTGAGTGTGGGCGTGTGTGGAAGTATGGAAGTGTGTGGAGGTGTGGAGATGTGAGGTTGTAGGTGTGGGTGTTTGGTGTGGGTGTTTGGTTGACGGGGGGGAGAGAGATGTGCCGCCGCGGCTTCAGGCGCGTAGCGTTGCAAGGCTTCTGAGGTGGAGGTGGATGGTGTGCGACTCAGCACCAGCGCAGACACTCCCCCGTGCTCCCCACCCACCCTCAAAACACGCAGCACACCACACCAATGTCTCATTAACAATTGGCAGTGCCAATCTGCACGCGCACACACACACACACACACACGTGCCCGCACACACACACAGACACACATGCCCCCCCCCCCACACACACACACCCACACACAGGTGCACGACTTCTGCAAGCTCCTCTTTGGTGTCTGCGGCCTGCTGCCCGACGTGGTACAACACGCACACACACACACTCACACTCACACGCACATGCACACACACACACACACACACATGCCCCCCCCCCACACACACACACAGGTGCACGATTTCTCCAAGCTCCTCTTTGGCGTCTGTGGCCTGCTACCAGACATGGTCCGTGCTGTGCCGGTTTGGATCGACGACCCACGCATCCAGCGCGCGCTCTACTTGAGCGTGCTCGGGAGGGGCGACGGCGGGGCGGCGGCGGAGGGGGCGGGAAATGGCGGCGCGGGAGAGGCTGGTAAGTCCATTCCAGCTTGTTACACATGTTACACACAAATAATAATAAAAACGCTGCAGTTTGCGCTGAATAAGCGCGCGCTCTGCATGACCGTGCTCGGGTGGGGTGGCGGCGGAGGGGGAGGGGAAACGGCAGAGGCGGCGGGGGAGACGCCGCTAAGTCCAATCCAGCTGGTTACGCATAATAAAAAAAATGCAGTTTGTTGCACTAGAAGAGCACGCGCTCTGCATGACTGTGCTCGGGAGGGGCGACGACGGGGCGGCAGCAGAGGGGGCGGGAAGTGGTTCGTCGAGGAGGCCGTGTCGGCGGAGTTTTTGTTGCAGGAATACGCTGGTGGGTTTGTTTGTGGGCTCTGACCGTTGTGCCGCCGTTGCATTGCATTGCGTTGCCATTTCAGGTCGTTGGGCACCATCCCATTGCATGCCCATTGCACGTCGGGCATTTCATTCCAGTTCGTTTACACTAAATGGGCGGCGGCGGCGACAGCGACGGGGGGGGGGGGCTCTGGCGGGTTTGTTTGTGGGCTCTTAACTGTGGCGCCGCCGTTCCATTGCATTCCAGTTTGGTCCATACCATACCATTCCGTTTCAGGTTGCTGCACACGATTCCTTGAGCGTGCACAGGAGGGGCAACGGCGGGGCAGGAAATGGCGGCGGCGGTGGCGTGGAAGAGGCCAGTGGCTTTGTTTGTGGGTTGGGTGTGGAGCCTGCATTGTGGTGCTGCTTGCTTGGCGCCCGCCACTACGTGGTTGGCGCTACCGTGGGCTACTTTTGTAGCTCGACCTTTTTGGTGGGCCTTGTGCCTGCTCTCTTAAGTCTCGCTGGAGCTTTAGAACCGAACTTGTGACCGCCGGCAGTGGATTGTAAAACTCTCATCATCATTTGTTTGTGGGCTCCTCCGCTCCATTACATCACATTACATTACAGGTCGTTGCGTACCATCCCATTGCACGTCGATCATTTCCGTTCCAGGTTGTTGCTCTTAGAGGCGGCGGCAAGGCCGTTCCATTCCAATTCATTCCAGTTCGTAACAGTAATGCAGCGGCGATGGCGGTCCAGACCTCCCCTCTCCCCTTCACACACATACTCAAGCACACACACACACACACACACACAGGCGGCAGCGGGCGACGCGGGAGCGCTGACTACGGTGCCAGCAGCACACACACACGCGCACACACACACACACACACACACACAGGCAGGCAGCAGCGGACGACACGTTGCGAGCGTTGACAACAGCGGCAACAGCAGCAGCACACACACACACACGCACACACACAGGCGGCAGCGGGCGACGCGGGAGCGTTGACTATGGCGCCAGAAGCAGCAGCACACACACACGCACACACACACACACACACACGCACACGCACGCACACACACACACACGCACGCACACAGGCGGCAGCGGGCGACGCGGGAGCGTTGACTATGGCGCCAGCAGCAGCGGGCCTCACGGCGGGGGGCGCGGCAAGGCGCCGCGGCCGGAGCAGGTGTGTGTGTGTGTGTGTGTGCACGTGTGTGTGTGCACGTGTGCGTGTGGGGGGGGGATGGGGGGGGCGACAGGCGGGCAGCAGGCGGCAGGCTCTCACGCATGTGCAGGCAGCACCAGCAGCGTGCCACTGTGCTTTCGGCTCTCGGAGCACACACGCGTTCGCTGGCACATACCCATCACACACACACAAACACACACACTCGCACACACCATTGCCAGCTGCACGTCAGCACCAGCACCAGCAGCAGCTCCACTACTAGCGCCCTTTTCACACACACACCTGCGCAGCCTGCCTGCCAGCAGCAGCAGCAGCACCCGCACCAGAATCACCACCAACGTCCCCCCCCTTGCAAAGAAGCACACACACGCACACACACACACACACGCACGCACGCACACACCATGTGCAGGCCGCCCGCCAGCAGCAGCAGCACCCGCACCAGCATCACCAACATCCCCCCTCGTAAAGCAGCACACACACACACAAACACACACACGCGCACTGTGTGAGACACACACGCACACACACTCACGCACACACACACACACACAAACACGCACACGCCATGCGCAGGCTGCCCGCCAGCAGCAGCAGACCCCGCACTAGAATCAACACCAGCGCCCCCCTTCACAAGGCAGCACACATGCACACACACACACTGTGTGACACAGGGCAGCCCACACACACACACATGCGCAGGCCGCCCGCCAGCTGCAGCAGCACTCGCACCAGAACCACCACCAACGCCCCCCCCCCTTGCAAAGCAGCACACACGCACACACACACACATACACACACACCATGTACAGGCCGCCCGCCAGCAGCAGCAGCACCCACACCAGAGTCACCACCAGGGCCCCCCTTCGCAAGTCAGCACACACACACACACACACACACACTGTGTGATATACACACACACACACACACACACACCATGCGCAGGCCGCCCACCAGCAGCAGCAGCACCCGCACCATAACCACCACCCGCGCCCCCCTTCACTAGACAGCCCACACACACGCACACACACACACACACACACAGTGTGAGACACACACACACACACACACCATGCACAGGCCGCCCGCCAGCAGCAGCAGCAGCAGCAACACCCGCACCAGAACCACCACCAGCGCCCCCCTTCGCTGGGCAGCGGGCGAGACCTCGACGGCAGCGAGCGCAATGGCAGCGGGCGCACATCGTCAGGCAGGCCGCTGGCCGAACACCACGAGACGCTGCTGGGGCACGTGCATTTTGGGGACCAGCCCGGGGGCTCGGGCGCGCCGTCGGTCACTGGATCTGGTAGGTGGTGCGTGGTGATAAGCAGGGGTGTGGGGCTGGGCCACACATCACAAAGAAGGCGTGCCGGGTTGTTTTCACTTTGGGGGCCAGGTCGGAGGCTCAGGCGCGCCATCGGTCGCTCTGATCTGGTGCGTGTTATACAGGGCGACCGGTCGCATGGGTGTTGCAGCTCACAACGATCTGAGGCTCTGAGATGCTTAGGGCACGGGGTACAGCACCATCACCATTTACACGGCATGGTGGGCAGAGCGTGCACTTTGGGGACCAGGCGGGGGGCTCGGGCGCGCCATCGGTCGCTGGATCTGGTGGGTTTTTTTTATAGGGCGACGGTTCGCATGGGTGTCGCAGCTCATAACGATCTGGGCCTCTTGAGATGCTTAGGGCACGGGGTTCGCCACCATCACCAACAATACAGCGCAGTGGGGCACGCGCACTTTGGGGGCCAGGCCGGGGGCTCGGGCGCGCCGCCTGTCGCTGGATCTGGTGCGTGATGAGGTCGGGGTGTGGGGTGTGGAGTCAGGCAGGCCGGTAGCAATGGCCACCACGGGGCGCTGCTGGGGCACGTGCATTTTGGGGACCAGGCCGGGGGCTCGGGCGCGCCGTCGGTCGCTGGATCTGGTGCGTGATCGTTCATAACCTGAACGGGGTTATGAAAAGGAGTGGTGTGGAGTTGGCTAGCTAGTTCGTTTGGGGACCTGTCCGGCAGGGGCCCTGTCCGAAAGGGGCCCTGTCAGGGAGGGTCTGACGATCTGTCGCTCGCTCTGGTGGGTGGTGAGTGGTGCTGAGCAGGGGTGTGGGGTTTGGGCCACAAACAGCAACATTCCCATCACGGCGCGCCGGGTCGTGCTCACTTTGGGGACGGCTCGGACGCTCCGTCGCTCGCCGGCCCTGGTGGGTTGTGAGGTTCTGAGTAGCGCTGACAAGTGGTTTTGGGTTTATACCTCCAACGCTGCTCAAGCACCTGCCCGCCCCATTTCCACACGCCAATGCAGGCATCTGTCAGCTGACAGGCGAGCGTGTGCGCAGCAACTGATGGCCTTCCACCTAGCTACGCACCTTCCCAGGATCTGCCTGCTCCCATGCCTAGCTACAATGCACACGTCCGCCCCGTGCGCATGCGCCCATGCATGCATCGTGCAGTTTGCTGGCGAGCGCATGCGCAGCGGCCCATGCCCTAGCTAACCCAGCTCAGCCACACCTTCCCAGCATCTGCCTACCCCCATACCTAGCAACTTAGCACCTGTCTGCCACGTGCGCCAAAGCGCCCATACAGGCATCATGCAGTTTGCTGGCGAGCGCATGCGCAGAGCAGCGGCCTTTGCCCTAGATAACCCAACTCAGCCAAACCTTCCCGGCATCTACCTGCCCCCATGCCTAGCAACTAAGCACCTGTTCGCCACTTGCGCCAATGCGCCCATGCAGGCATCGTGCAGTTTGCAGGCGAGTGCGTGCGCAGCGGCGTCGCAGGGTGGGGGGCCAAGCTCGCGGAGCGAGCGCGCAGGTGCGAGTCCACGCCTCATGTAGCGATCCTGCTGCTGTTGCTGTTGTATTGCCGGTGCAGCATCGGTGGTGCCCTCACCCCTGCACCCTTCCCGAGCTAACTTCGCTGTGATTGGGCCCTCTCAACGCGACCCCCAACCCTCGCACGCACGTGCGCAGCCGCGCTGCCGTCTACATGAGCCACGCGGGCGGCAGCCAGAAGTACGTGCCGGAGCAGGATATGGCCAACGAGCGCATGTTCCTGCAGGTAGGTGGGGGTTGTGAACCAAGGCCTAGGTGAACCCTCGGCAAAACCACAGAACTACATCACAAGACCCTTGGCCCTGTATCCTTAGACCCCAAAACCTCAAAAGCCGGAGCAGGATGTGGCGAACGAGCGGATGTTCAGGTGCAGGTGGGTGGGGGGTTGTGAACACTGGGCGGCACCACAACACAGCAGCAGCAGCACTGGCACTCTTCCTCACTCCCGAACAATCCGTCTGCAGAACATGACCATGGGTACGCGCTTGGGCGGCACCAGAACACAGCAGCAGCAGCAGCAGCACTGACTCTCCCTTACTCCCAAACAATCCTTCTGCAGAACATGACCATGGGAACACGCCTGGGCAGCACCATAGCACAGCAGCAGCAGCAGCAGCAGCAGCAATGACACTCTTTCTTAATCCCAAACAATCCTTCTGCAGAACATGACAATGGGCACACGCTTGGGCGGCACCACAACACAGCAGCAGCACTGACACTCTTCTTTACACTCCCAAACAATCCGTCTGCAGAACATGACCATGGGTACGCGCCTGGGCGGCATCGCCGTGCTCATGCTCGGCTTTGCGTCCACCGCCCACCGCGCCGCGGGCGAGGTCCCAACGATCCACATCTCAGAGGTCACGGCGCTCGTGCTGCTCACGTGCGCGATCTACATCGTCGCGCAGGCGCTGTGGGTGTTCCGGTGGCGCAGGTGCGTGCGGGCGGGCGGGCGTGTGCTTGGGTGGGATTGGGGTGTGTGCAGCTTGGTTGTGCGATCTGGTGTGCTTGGGTGGTGGCGGGGTGGTGGGGGACTGTGTGTGCAGATCGGTGCAATATGTATCGTCGTGCAGGCAGTGTGGGTGCTCCGGTGGCGCAGCTGCATGCGTGCGGGTGTGCGCGTGCTTGGGTGGGATTGGTGTGTGCAGCTCGGTTGTGCGATCTGTTGTGCTTGGGTGGTGGCGGGGTGGTGGTGGAATGTGTGCAGATCGGCTGTGCAATCCACATCTTCGTGCAGGCGATGTGGGTGTTGCCAGGGGGGGCTGCTTCGCACACGCTGACACAAACACACAAGCTCTCTCTTTTCCTGTGCTGGCAGCCTGCTCTCTTGCCGCATGCCCGCGCGCCTGTGCGCACGCACGCACGTACCCGCCCACCTGGCTTTCTCCAACTGTGCTGTGAGCGCAGCAGCTGATGCACCCTGCTCCTGCGCGCGGCGACTGTACGCGCCCCTGCCGACGCCCGCCGCACCACACACAACAACAAAAACAACAAACAACAAACAAAAACAAAAACAAAAACAAAAACAAAAACAAACCGTGTTCCTCCCCCTCTGCCGCGCAGCACGCGCCTGTACCAGGCCAATCCTCAGCGCTACGACGACATGATTGGCCCTCTCGTGCTCAACCTGATGCTTGCCATGGCGTTCTTCGCGCTCTTCTGGCTCAACGTGGCCGACCTGATGGAGATCCTGAAAGACGACACGCTGTGACCACCGGGGGGGGTGGGGGTGGAGGAGCAACGCGCGCGCGCTTTCGTTTGGAACAGTTTGGAACTACGGCAGCATGTCGGCTCAGAAGATGGGCCCCGGCCCGGGTTGTCATCAGTGTCACCACGTAGGCGTGTAAGGCGAGGTACCTGTAACAGCCACGCCTTTTACTTGCCGTAAACAAATTTAAATGGCCAGAGTTTCTGCCGAGTCCGATACCACACTGATTCGCTCATCTCGATTACGGCAGTGCGTAGTCCTTGCAATTCAGACATGAAGCATTGGTGCGTTTGTGGCTGTGACGTCGGTGACTCCATAAACCCTAAACCCGCTGCCATAAACCTAACACAGCGCCCACAACGAACACCTGCGACCACACCTTGCACGCCACGCCGGTCACGCGACGCCTTGGCTTCCCGTCCCTGCATTCCTCGCCTCTCGCGCCACCTAGGCAAGTAAGCCCAGAAGACGTGAGCGGAGCTCTGGCTCTGCACCACGTTCATGCCCCACGTTCGACTTGCGCCTCTAGTTGCCCACCTGCGGATAGCTCGGCGCATGCACATGCAGCCAGGGCCCTGGGGCCCAAGGGTCAGGCCTAGGGCTTGCACCCCATCCAACTGCACGCTCAGCCCCTGCAGCTGCATGATGATGATGAGTTTGTTACAATCCACTTCTGGCGGTCACACGTGCGGTTCCAAAGCTCCAGTGGGACTTAGATGAAGCAGTCCTGAAGACCTGCCAACAGAAAAAGGGGGGGTGCCCCACGGCAACGCCATCCACACACGGCGGCGGGCGCCAAGCAAGCAGCACCACAAACGCCCGCCTGTGTGTTCATGCCATAACATTGCCATAACATGCAGATCAGAGGTCTTTGATCAGATATGGTACCAGGCCTACTTGTAGGTTATAGGCCTACCTGCGCCCAAAGTACGTGCGCCCATGCACCCTTGCATGCCCCCCCCCCTCCATACATCTTTCGCCCCTGGTCCACCCACCCGCACATATAGTGTGGAGCACCTCCATGCATGCACCGCTCGTGGCCATGGCTCGTCTGGACGCATGCGCCCCCCTCCGCCCGCCTGCGCAGTGCACACACGCAGCCACGCCGCACACGATGCCGCCAACCCCGCCCGGTAACATACGCCACCTGGTCCGCCTGCTCAACGCGGACTCAAGGCCTGCGCAGCAGAAGCAGGCAGTCCATGCGATCGGAACGCTGTGCCAGGATCCAGACAGCCGAGCCTCTGTAGTTGCTGCCGGTGCCATCCCTCAACTGGTGCAGCTGTTGCGTCCTGGCTCTTCGGGCACTTCGAGGGCGGAGCTGCAGCAAAACGCAACAGGAGCACTGTGCCAGCTCGCTAGTGGGAACGAGGTCGCAATGGTTGCCGCTGGTGTGATCCCTCCCCTGGTGCAGATGCTGGCCGGCTCTGCAACTTGTTTGGACATGGGGTTAAATGGGACTGCGGAGACTGCGGCAGGAACGCTGCTGTACCTTGCTGACAAGCTTGATGATGTGCCCGTGATCACTGCTGCTGGTGCCATCCTTGCACTGGTGCAGCTGCTGGGGCGTGCATTTCCGCCGGATGCGGTTCGCTATGCAGCAATTTTGTTGCACGATCTCGCTGAGAATGAGGAGAGCGCGCCCTTCGCAATTACTGTTGCTGGCGGAATCCCTGTTCTGGAGTGGCTTTTTGTGGAGCTGCGGCTTGGCTCCGACGTCTTGGCGAAAAGTCATGCTGACAGAGTACTTACGCTGACGCGAGACGCCGTGAACCGCGCCGCTGTCGCCGCACCCGGAGCCCACTGATGGGCGCGTTACACAGGGTGCACCTACAGGAGACGAGCGTGTGTCGACTGCCCAACTGACGTGTGGTTACACGTCTACTACAGTACGTGCCGTCTGGGGGACGAGGGAGCCGCCTGGTGCGAGACAGGCTGATGCGCGTGGCGTGGGGCAGCGGCAGTGCGGGGCAGCGGCAGTGCGAGCGGCAGCTGCGCCGTCGTCGCTCGGAGCCGAGTGGTGGCAGGTGGCTACTGAGAGAGATGGTGTGCATGCGGCCCGGCAGAGGTAGTTGTTCTGCCGCTGCTTCCTGCTGGCTGGTTGTTGCTGCGGTTGGGGGCGCAGCGGCGCTGCTGCTTCTGGCAGCACTGCTGGGCACGGCAGTGGGTGTGAGGGTGTGGATGTGGAGTAGGCTGGCTTGCTGTCAGGGGGGGGGGGGCCTCCCCAGGGAGCGGCGACCGGAGTCGAGACATCACTGAAAATAAGAGGAGTAAGAAGAGGCGCCAACCAGGAATAATGCGCGACCCCCGGGCCGCGCAGGGTTTGGGCCCCACATGTCCATGCGTTGGTTGCAGGGGCCCCCTTGTCAAAACACCGGCTCTCCGAAGGTTGCCTGAAATTGAGAGCCGTGCAATCACCGCTTGTCGTTACCGAAGTTGCAGTCAAGTTGCAGTCAAGTTGCAGTAAATTAAAGACCACTCATCTCTCGTTTGGAACGATGGACACAGTTGGCGGCGGCATTGGTTGCACAGAAGCGCAACGGTAGCCACAACAGCAGGCTTGTAAGGCAATCTGTCAGTTGCGCGATGGCGGTGTTCTCATGGCGGGGGTTAATGCAGGGCAGGTGGAACTTGAGGACCTTGTGTGCACCTGTTTGGGTGTAGTTTTTAGTTTTTTCAAACCCTGACGATTTCCGAACTATTCGCACCCCTGACGACCTCCTCGAACCTCATTCAAACACTTATCATCGACTCGACTGATCACGCTCGCTTTGTACACGTCGACGTCTGCCAGCAGTCACGTGCTACCGATAGGAGTGCACTCGAACTGTGCCTCCTTCACTTCCGCCCTTCAAGGCTTGTGCCGCCTGCGCTCGGCTCCCCTCCCAAAGGCCGCCGCCGCCCGTGAGACGCGCCGTCGTCTACGTATCTCGTTCGCTGTAAGCACGCGTGCCAAGCGCCAAGGATGTGAGCGCTGCATTTGCTACATGCTCATGGATCGATCGCTCATACCACCAGATCCACCCTGGGATCCCGCCTGGCTGCAGCCTGCCCATGCCATGCGAACCCAGGCAAAGGTACCGACCAGATGCCGGAGTTGCGAGGCACGCAGAGCCTGCAGGCTGCCTGGACCATGCACCACGCACCCGTGTCTATGCGCCCTGCCCATGCACACACGCGCCCTGCACCCTCCTGCACTTAAGCTTGTGCCCACGCACCCTGCCCCCCACTGATGTGGCTGCTTACTTCGGACATAATGTGCCGTCAAAGGCGTTCGACGGACTGTAAATCGACCACCACGTACATCCCCCATCCCCACCCAACCGCCCGCCACATGCGCACACGCAGCCACCACGCCGCACACGATGCCTCCACTCTCCCGCCGCGACATGAACAACCTCGTGCGCAAGGGGCTTGGGACGGGCGCTAGGCCTGCACAGCAGAAGCAAGCGCTGGTCATGATTACTGAACTGTGTCACGATCCAGACGGCCGAGCTTCCATCGTTGCTGCCGGGGCCATCCCTCCACTGGTGCAGCTGCTGCGGCGTGGCTCTTCAACCAAGGTTCAGGAGGGTGCAGTGTGCGCACTGAGCTCCCTAAGCGAATACGCGGAAATCGCGGTCGCCATCGCTGCTGCCGGGGTCATCCCTCCACTGGTGCACCTGTTGGGGCCTGGATCTACAGGTCTGATGCAGCAGGAAGCAGCAGCAGCACTAGGCCTCCTGACTAAGAACGCTAACGCTGCGGTCGCCATCGCTGCTGCCGGGGTCATCCCTCAACTGGTGCACCTTACGAGGCCTGGCGCTTCAGCTGAGGTTTTGCAGAACAATGCAGTAGGTGTGCTGTTGCGCTTCGCTCTGACTGACGCGATTGCAGGCACCATTGCTGCTGCTGGTGCCATACCTCCACTGGTGCGGCTGCTGGGGGCCGGATCTTCAGCGGAACTTCAGAAGGCCGCGGCACATGCAATGTTCAGCCTCTCTAAGAACGCTGAGGTTGCAGCCATCATCGCGGCTGCCGGTGCCATCCCTCCTCAGGTGCAGCTGCTGCTGATGCCCTCCGTTCAGGTGCAGGGCAACGCAACAGGAGCATTGGGGCACCTGTCGGAGAATGCTGCGCATGCGGGCATGATTGCTGTCGCTGGTGCCATCCCTCACCTGGTGCAGTTGCTGAGGCCTGGAACTCCAACCATGGTGCAGAGCAATGCAACGCTGCTGTTGTCGACCCTCGCTTTTAACGTAACGAACGCGAGAGTCTCCATTGCCGCTGCTGGCGCGATCCCTCAACTGATGCGCCTGTTAGGACCAGGCTCCATAGATGACGTACGGAGCAATGCAGCATCAGCAATCAGCTACCTTGCCACGAACACTGAGAATGCGATCGCCATCGCCGCTGCTGGTTCTATCCCTCAAATGGTGCAGCTGCTGCGGCCAGGCTCTCGTGCCTTGGCACAGGCAGTTGAAGGACTGGGCCTCCTTGCTCTGAATCCCTGGAACGCGTTCGCCATCGCTGCTGCTGGTGCCATCCCTCCACTGGTGCAGCTGCTGAGGCCTCCATCTTCAACTGAGTTGCAGGGCAACGCAGCGCGCGCATTGACTATTTTCGCTGCGAGTGCTGAGAACGCGGCCGCCATTGCTGCTGCTGGCGCCATCCCTCCATTGGTGCAGCTGCTGAGGCCTGGCTCAGCAAACTTCACAAAGTTTGTCGCTTTGGAAGCACTGGTGGCTCTTGCTGCCGGGTCTGTCTAGAACTGCGCCGCCATTACCGCTGCCGCAGCCGCTGCAAACGTGCGCTTCATGAACTAATTATTCACTGATAGTAGATCTACTAGAGGTGAAGCAGCAATGGGGCATTGACCTCCCGACGGGAAGATGAAGGATTGGGTCAAGTGTACTTTACTGCAATGTGTTTGGACCGATTGCGTTTGGGGTCCCACGGCATGTTTTGAAGCGCCCATGGACACCGTCCAAGCCCAACGATGTCGCACTGAGGGGGAACTCTGGCGCTGCAGGCCTAGCAAGGACGGCGGTTGAATCAACCTTTCGATGCACGCGCACACACACAATAAGCGCAGTTGCCACTAGATGCCCCATTTGAATCGTGGCTGTAACGCACACACGCGCACACGCGCACCATCGGGTATCGCCGTCTCCCATCAGCATCGCGCTGCGTAACTGCGCAGTGTGTGCCCGTCTGTGTCGAGTGCGCGGGCGGTCTTGAGAGTGATGCAGCAGGGGAGTTTGGCGGCTGCGGCATGTGTTGTGCAGGATGGGGGAGATGACTGGCTGCTGGTGGTAGGGGACCCCCACTCTTCAAAGAGCGTGTGTGCGCCCCCAGGTTCACTACCGCAGCGGCAGCAAATGCTTGTTGAATTGGGCATGTGCAAAGATGTGTCGAGTTCTCCGAAGAGAGCAAGCCTTGACACACCCACCCCCCGCACCCTCCTCCTCCCCAGGTATACATTGAGGTGATCCACTTCCGAGACATGGTGGCGTCGGCGCGCACGCTCCACATCGCGCGAAAGCTCTACAGCGCGATCAGGGGGGAGCTGGTGGCCTATTGCCCCTCCTCACAATGACCCCCGTCTCATTTTAACCGTATGAAGGGGCTGGGTGAAGCTGGGTTAACTCTCAGGCAGGGGCTCAACTGCTGTTGCAGGGGAACCGCCACGTCAGTCCTCATGCACTGCCTCAGGGCCCTGTCACACATCCCTCCCAAGGAAAGATGACGCAAGTCCAGGCTTTACAGGTTTTACACATACGCGTTAGCTATTGTCAGGTGTAGAGAGGAATGTCGGGTGTAAAGAGCGAGTGCGGCTGTGTGGTGTAAAGAGCGAGTGCCTAAGGGGGATGTAGAAAGCGAGCGAGAGGCCGCGGAAGGACCATGGGGCGCGAGTTACGTACCGTAGTGATCCATGTACTTCACGTCCCAGTTCACGGCAGGCTGCCGTGAACTGGACCGTGAAGAGGGGTCCGGGGCCGGGGCTGCCGTGAACTCCCGAGCGGGGAGAGAAAAGTGTGGAGTGTGGGACTCGCACCCCGCCGCCTACTCGCACGCTCCCCCCTAGCCTTAATCCCGTGCACAGACATGAACGAACCCCCTTTGCCGCATCCCCGTCGCGGGGGAGGAGGCGAGGGGCTGCCCGAGGGGGTGGATCACATGCTCGTCGGCTCACCCCTCACTAGCCCCCGTGCCCGACCTGTCGTCGGGGATGGCACAGATGCAGCGGCGATCAACCTCGCTAGGGGGAGCACGAGCTGTCAGCACGAGCTGCAAGGGCATGGTGCCCAAGGGCTCAGTGCTGAACTTCTTCACGCGTGGGGCTCCCAAGGCTGTGCCACTGCCTGCACAGCAACTGCAGCAGCAGCAGCAGCAGCAGCCGGCCCAGGAGCAGCAGCAGCAGGCACCGCAGCTCCTGGCGGAGCTGCTTGTGCTCGCTGAAGCACGTGCCGGGCGTGGCGGGCGCAGCGGGCGCGCAATCAAGCGGCACACTAGCCTCACGGTGACCTGGGAGGAGCTGCTCGCTGTGCTCCAGCCCGACGGTGGCATGCCAGGGAAGGAGCTGCGCGGGAAGTACGAAAGTAGGTTCTGCAGTCTGCGCCATGCGTGCGCCATGCGACCATGCGCCAGATCTGCACCGCCCCTGCTGACCCTTCACCCTTGTCCTTTGTGTGCGCGTGCAGCGTGGTCATTCCTCGAGAAGATCAGTGGTGTCGACACCCACCACGCGCTCAACGGGAGCTTCGGCAAGCAGGGCTGGCTGCTCCGCGAGCGGATCCCTGGCAACTGCGCCGCACATGATGTGTCTGCCCCTCCATGCAGTTGGGGAGGAGAGTCTGGGCAGTCTGTAGATCACAGACTGATCAGAGAGATGATTTTTGTGTGCGCGGGGGGAGTCCCGAAGTCGTGCGGCTACGCCACAGCATGTGTCCGAAGGGGGGAGCGGGGCAGGAGAGTATGGGAGGGGACAGTGCTCCTTAGACGTACAACTGTAATGCAACAAGACGGCCCCAACACGGCGTTCACAAACTCAGCTGCTGGGTGTTCTGGGTGCATCCGGGGTGCGTTTTTTCGCCTTTTTTGTGTGCCGTGAACTGGGGCTCGATTAACGGAGGCGCGTTCAGGTCGCCAAGCCCTGGACCCAGGAATGCGGCGCTGCTGGTGACGAGGATCTCCGTGCCGCTGACGAGCGGGGTAAAATACGACTGGCCCGGCTCTTGCTAGACTGCCCCTCGGTGGAACACTACAAAAGCGGCTTGCCCGGAGCTGCCAGGGCTGGGCGAGTAGCCGCGGCGCTGCCGCGCCCGTGCTGGAAACGGCCCTTATCCTCCCCCCATGCAGGATGCCATGCGGCACCGATCTCGACGAGTTGATCGACGAGCGGAGGAGCTGGCGCCCGTCAATGCATGCTGGACATTGGTCAAGATGGCTGCCCGTGGAGGCGGGCTACCATCACGGCTTCAGCGGTGGCGACCGCGAGGCAACACAGAGTAAATCCGCTTCACCAATCGCAGCGTTCGTCACCGCGCTCATCCTCGGGGTCGCTCGTCTGCCGGTGACTGGCGTTGGAAGGTCTTCAGGCAGCCTCCATGACAACTCTGTCGTCCATGCACCCCTGGAGGGTGGGACCTGGCCATGCATGAGGCATGGGGCGCCGGCTGAGCCCCATGCAAACGAGAGCTGGACAGCCATGCACTGCCAGGCGGGGACCGTTCCAGTCAGCGCCAGTCGGCTCTGCCGGCTTGACTGGCCACAAGGCCACTACTGTGACCCTGAGGAAGGTCCTCTCCTTTATGCTCCTTGCCAGACATGTCTCTCAGAGACCGCTGTTTGGGGTAGTCTAGCCGGCGGGAGCGGTAGTCTATCGGCCGGGAGCCGGCGGTACTCAAGTACTTGAGTGTGCTGGAGTATCGGCGGGTGTCTCTAGTAGAAGAGTAGCCTGCTTAGCTGGAACCCCCGTGTTACTGTTACTGCCGTGAACTGGGCCGTGAAGCATGGTCTGGGGTTGGGGCTGTCGTGAACTCTGGGACGTTAGGAAGCTGAATACGGCCATTTTGGCTGCCATGAACTGCTCTGGACGTGAAGTACATGGAGCACTACGGTATACGGCCAAGACTAGATGTCTAAGGGTGCTCTACTAGCTAGGAGAGCGCGAGGCCGCGCCATCCATCCACAGGAGGGTCACTGTTTGACCGAGCCTGATTGTCCTTTAGGAGGGACGCAGGCCACGTTGCCATCTCTCACATCACGTCAACGATCATGAACGCGAGGTGCCCCCTTCCATGCAGCTCACGCAGCTCGCAGTTGGGCAGAGACGCAGCCATGTGGCGCGCCATGCGGATCGTCGTGCCCGCGTCCTGCTGCCCCGCCCACACGCACACCGGCGTCTGCACTCGCGTGTGTGTGTGTGTGTGTGTGTGCGACAGCTGGCAATACCTCAATTGTGGCCCCACACAAGCATGCCGGCTGAGTCAGGCAGCTACAGTTTGTCGGACGCCTTAATTCGCGTGAGTGTGTGTGTGTGTGTGCGTGTGTGTGGTGTGTGTGTGTGAGGGGGTTACAGTGAGTGGTGTGTGTGTGGTGTGTGTGGTGTGTGTGGGGAGGGGTGTGTGTGCATTGTGGGCAGAGAGGCAGCCAATAGGAACCGATCGGTAGCGGACGAACTTTAGAGCCCTTCACTGACCAGGCGGACGCGAAATTGGCGGGTTTGGTCCGCCTCTGGCAGACTGAAAAAAGGCCCGAAGGGCCTTCTTGGTCCGCTTGTGCGGACAGGCGTTCGGGCAGGTTCCGCTCTCCGGCAGTCGCTTCTGGGGGGCACAGCAAGGTAAAAAAATTATGGAGGACACTTTTCCGCTTTCTCCGCCTGAGGTGGATGACGTTTGGCCTGGATGGTCCACCTGAGGCGGATCCCCTCAGACACACTTCCTACATCCCTGTCGCCGATCCGTCTCCCACACTTCATACCCGCCCCCTTCCACTGGCCTCACTTCCCGGAGGACCCCGGGGCGTGAGTTAAGACTTAACTACACCTAGACTACACCTCTAGGGGGCTCTACTAGGAGAGCCCGCAAGGCCACGCGGCGCGCTGCAGCCTGAGTGGAAGCTGAGCACAACAACAACAATAGGGCACAACAGCTCTTATGCGCAACAAACGTGTGTTTGCAGTTCCCTCAGCGCCACACCCATGGGCGAGCACTCAACTGCAGCCCAGCAGCTCCTCGGCTGCAGTAGGGGGATTATTATTATATTATTATAATTACGCAAAAAAACTTCCCCCACACTATGCCCACACTGGCGCCCCCTGTGATTCGACCACGCGGCCCGCATCCACCAGATTAGATTTGTCAAACAAGCACTTGCCCAAGCTTAAACCGTCCAGCAGCTCCCAGCCATTAGACGCGTCTACTTGAAAGTCGCGCGCCCAAAGCCGCTTTCCGGTGAGCGGCGTGGCCCTGCAGCACATGGCGATCGCCCGCTGCATCGGATCATGAGTGGCAAACATGCGCCCGTCCGTATGCCAAGCATGCTCACGCCGCCTGCCTGCCCACACGATGCTTTGCCAACCTATAGCAGAAGTCTTGCATTGGCCTGCGCTCTGCATGCGCGCAGATCCTGGCACATCGCGTGCATGTACCCCCAACTTGGCAAGGCACCACGCCAACGCATGGCATGGCATGCATGCATGCATGCCCCCCCCTCCATGCATCGTTCGCCGCCCCTGCCCGTGCACCCGCCCGCACACATTATGGCGTCAGCACGCCACGCCACGCAAACCCACTTGTGGCTCATCGACGCACGTGTCCCCGCCCGCCTGCACACACGCAGCCACACGCAGCCACCACGTCGCTCACGATGCCGCCACTCCCCCGCCGCGACGTGGTGAACCTGGTGCGGATGCTTGGGGAGGACTCTCGGAAGGAGCAGGCACTGGACAAGATCGAGGACCTGATTCACGAACCAGACGGTCGAGCTGCCATGGTTGCTGCCGGGCCATCCCTGCGCTGGTGCAGCTACTAGGGCGTGGCTCTGCAGCCAAGGCGCAGGAGGGGGCAGTGCGAGAGCTAAGCTTCCTTGCTGAATATGCGGAAATTGCGGTCGCCATCGCTGCTGCCGGGGCCGTCCCTTCACTGGTGCACTTGTTGGGGCCTGGATCTTCCGACTCGGCACAGTATGACGCAGCTGCAGCACTGGGCCTCCTCGCTCGGAACGCTGGCGCTGCAGTCAGCATCGCTGACGCTGGAGCCATCTCGCCACTGGTGCAGCTTATCAAGCACGCTCGGCTCGCCAGGCCTGGCTCTCAAGCAAACGTGCAGCACAACGCAATGGTTACTCTGTAGCGCCTCGCTCTAACTGATGCGATTGCAGTCACCATCGCTGCTGCTGCTGGTGCAGTCCCTGCACTGGTGCAAGCACTGCGGCATGGCTCTTCAGCTGAGGTTCAGCAGGCTGCAGCTCAAGGAGTGTGCAACCTCGCCCAGAATGTTGAGATTGCAGACATCATCGCTGCTGCCGGTGCCATCCCTTATTGGTGCAGTTGCTCAGGCCTGGCACGCCAGTGGAGGTGCAGGGCAATGCAAACGGCAGCACTCGTTCGCCTCTCGGATATTTGCAAGCACGTGGCCGCCGTCGCTGCTGCTGGTGCCATCCCTCTTCTGGTGCAGCTGCTGAGGCCTGGAACTCCCGCTATTGTGCAGGGCAATGCAGCGGGGGTATTGGCTGGCCTTGCTATGAACGCAGGGAACGCGGGAGTCACCATCGCGGCTGCTGGCGCCATCCCTACGCGAGTGCGCCTGCTGGGACCAGGCTCTATGGCTATGGTGCGGAGCACTGCAGCAGCAGCATTGAACCACCTCGCAATGGATGCAGGTATTGCGGGCGACATTGTTGTTGCTGGTGCCATCCCGCCGCTGGTACAGTTGTTGCGAGGCCCTGGCAGCATGCAAGAGCGTGGGCCTGGGTATGCACTGGGAGCATTGAACATCCTCGCTTTCAATCACTAGAATGCGTGGGCTATTGTTGCTACTGGTGCCATCCCTCCACTGGTGCAGCTGCTGAGGCCAGGAGCTGCGGTTCCCTTGCAGGCGGCGCAACCCTGTCAGCAAAGGCGTGTTGGTCCGCAGCCGCCAACCACCCATTTGCACACTCATCGTTCAAAAAACCCCAAAATGTGTTGTGCATGATCATCCTTGTGATCTCGCTGGCGGCTCAACTGTCAGCCTAGGCGTTGGGTCGTCTTCTGCAAACTTCGTCGTCTGCTGCACACGCCCCTCTTCCGGCTGGGTCCGCTGCACGTGTGCCTGCGCCACCGCCAGCCCCCACTGGGGGAGTGAGCCTGGGGGATGGGATGGGAGAGTGTGGCAAGGCAGAGGCAGCAACGCAACGGAGGCACCCTGCCCAGCATCCTTGATTCCCACACAGGCCCCCTGGAGTGGCACAGGCCCTGGCTGTGGTGGCGACTGGCGTGAGGGAGGGGGTGGTGAGGCTGTGCGGGCTGGTGGTTGGGGCGAGGGTGAGGCGCGACAAGGCACGTGCCCTCACAGCCCTGATGACGCACGCGCTGCCGGAAAGGGAAGGCCCTCCGGGGACGCGTGCGCGACGGGGGTGCAGGCCCTATGTATGATGATGAGATGATGAGAGTTTTACAATCCACTGCCGGCGGTCACACGTTCGGTTCCAAAGCTCCAGCGGGACTTAAGAGAGCAGGCACGAGGCCCACCAAAAAGGTAAAGCTACTAAAGCAGCCCACGGTAGCGCCAACCACGTCGTGGCGGGCGCCAAGCTAGCAGCACCACAGTGCAGGCTCCACACCCAACCCCTCCAGTGGCCGGAGGGCGGGCCCAAGGTATAAAACCATGAAGGGACGAGAAAGCCCTCCCCCAAACCACTGGAAGCGGGGCTGGTAGCACACCCGCCGCAGCACTCTACTCAGCAACCACCATGTAGCGTGTGTGCCTTTTCTCCACACACACACACACACACACAATAAGCGCAGTTTCATCGGGTGCCCCAGTTTCCTCCTGTCTGTAGCGCGCCATTACGGTTTGCGGGCCCGTCAGCACAGCGCAGCATTGCATTGCCAACATGTTCCGTGTATCTGCCCGGTCATGTCTTCTCTCTTTCTCTCTCTCTCTCTCTCTCTCTCTCTCTCACTTGTCCATCTCTTCGCCCTCATCTCTCTATGCAGCCTCTGACTTTACCCACCCGCAAGGAGGAGGACGCAAGCTCCCCCGCCCAGATTTTTTTTGATTTTGAAGACGGGGGAGCGCCCTCCTCTTTGCTTATCCTCCCCCTTCACACTGCTGTGCCGGTGATGTGCCGCGAAACACAAAGTTCTTGATATGGAGGAGAGATGGAGTGGAGAGATGGAGCGCACAGGTGACATCACACCCTGTGACACTATGCCGCCCTCACACCAGACCACCCACATACACAGCAATCGGTGGCCTGTTCACTACTACATGGCGGATAGCACGCCGCCGCGGCGGTTGACGGGGGTGCGTGGCAATGCATGCGGCCCGTGCCCATGTGTGCCTGCGCTCTGGGCTGACTCGCGCTCACTCGGACCGCAGGGAGGATCTGAGGATGGCACGCAGCTGTCTGCCGCGAAGGCGACGCTGATGGCGGTAAGTGGCGTTGGCACACCACACAGTCAGCGGTGGTCAATGGCCGGACACACAATCAATTGCCGCCCCCCTCCCCCGCAGGCTGAAGTTGAGCGCAAGTACAAGTGGGTGCGGAAAGAACCCTGGCGCCGGATGCCTGGGCGGCGATATGCATGCATGCGCACTCACGCATGCATGCGCACGCATGTGCGAGCAGTGTGTGTGCTTACGTGCGTGCGTGTGTGTGTGCACGTGTGAAGTGTCCATTGTGCATTTGCCCACTCACTGTATGTGTCCACTGTGTGCATGCGTCCACTGCGCCACCTCTGCTGCGGGTGGCGGCATCCATGGGCGCACCACTCACACCACCCACCTGCTGTCGTTGCCGTCGCGTGCGGCCGGCACCCGCCCCGCAGGGACGAGGTGAAGTGGTTGAAAAAACAGCATTTGCACGTGGAGGAAGAGTTGGAGCGCAAAAAGAAGCGAATGGTCGAGGTGAGGCGAGTGTGGGTGGCGCACACACGCAGCACACACACACGCAGATGACACTACGTGCAACGGTATCTATAGCCTGTACGAGCAACACTGGACAGCGCATGGCACACACACAAACACACACACACCGCACGTGCACGCACACACGCGCACACTGCACACGTGAAGGCGGAAGAAGAGCTCGAGCGGCTGCGGAAAACAACAGACGCGATGCAGCCAACCATCGACGAGGTGCGTGCGTTATAGGTCGCTGGTTGTGGGTGGGTTGGGGTGCGATAAGGTGACGTTTGGTGTGTGTGTGTGCGTCTGTGTGTGTGTGCGTGTGTGTGTGTGTGTGTGTGTGTGAATAGACGGCCTCATGTAACGCTTGGTTGGTTGGTTGGTTGGTTGTGTGTGAATGTTTGGGGGGGGGGGGGGGCCTTCGTGTCCCGGCCTCTCGCACGGATGCACCCCCTTCCCCACTCCCCCCGCTCCCATCACAGCTGCTTGCTGTGGCAGATTAGCTGCGGTCGCATCTGGAGCAACAGAACACACAAGCACACTCACACGCAAATGCAGCTGCGCGCCGAGGCCGAGGAGCTGCGTTCGCGGCTGGAGAGACGGGACACAGCGGGCGCGGGGCACACGGGAGATCTGATTGCCGCACGTGCCGAGGCAGAGGCAGCGGCGCGGGCGACGGAGGGCGCGTGAGTGTATGTGTGTGTGTGGGGGGGGGGGAGGCGAAGGCGGCGACGCGGGCGGCGGACATGTGAGTCTGTGGAGAGGGGGGGGGGCTGTGTGTGTGTGTGTGTGTGTGTGTGTGTGTGTGTGGAGGCGAAGGCGGCGGCGCGGACGGCGGAGGACAAGTGAGTGTGTGTTGTGTGTGTGTGTGTGTGTGTGTAGAAGCGGATGCAGTGACGTGGGTGGCAGAGGGCACATGGGTCGGGTGCTGGGGTGTGTGCGTGTGTGTGGGGGGGGGCATGAGTGTGTGTGTGGAGGCGGAGTGAGCGTGTGTCTGCGGGGGGGGCATGCGTGTGTGTATGGAGACGGAGGGGGCGTGTGTGTTTGTGTGAGGTGGCTGAGGCGGCAACGCGGGCGGCAGAGGGGGGGTGCGTCGGGGAGGGGGGGGGGCCTTGTGGGCGTGGGTGCACTTGTGATCCCGGGTGTTACCAGCAAGACGCTGTAACCCATGCTCACGCGTGCATGTGTGTGTCTTTGTGTGTGTGTGTGTGTGTGTGCATAGGCGCGCAGAAGCGTCGTCCGCGACGCGCGCGTCGCGCGCAGCCATGCAGCGCGCAGAGGGCGCAGAGGCAGCCGCACCCATGCCGTGCGTGCGTGCTCACGCGCTCATTCCATGCATGTGCTTGCTCATGCGTGCATGTGCGTCTGTGTGTGTGCAGGCGCGCAGAGGCGTCGTCCGCAACGCGCGCGTCGCACGCAGCCACGCAGCGTGCAGAGAGAGCAGAGGCGGACGCGCGCGCGTGCGCCGAGCGCGAGGCTGCGGCGCGCGCTGAAGCTGACGCCGCGGCCGCGGAGGTGTGTGTGTGTATGTGTGTGTGTCTGTGTGTCTGTGTGTGCAATTTTACAGAATGTTTGACGTTTCTGAAGGCGTATTAGACTCGTGCTTACAGTTACAGTTACATCGGCTTTCCAGCAAAGACTACCTTCTAGTCCTAGTTCCACCGCCTAGACCCAAGTCCGGTTCTGGCCCTAACAATTACTTGTGAGGGGCGGTAGCCACCAGCCGGCTGCCTGCCAACGTGTAGTCCCAGAGCAAAAAGGAGAGCTGTGGTGCGACTCCTCCAAAATAGGTCCTAACTGCTTCCAGGGGATAGGAGGTCGAGTGGCGACTCGTGCGTGTGGTCCTGAAACTGATGCATGCAAATAACTCTCGCACCAGCCCACTGTTTCTGTGTTTGTATGTGTGGGGGGGGGGGGGGCGTTGCCCCATCCCCATGCTCCCAACTTGAGGGGCCTGCAACTCCAACTCCCCCCCTGTCTTGATGCCATGTGTCATGCCTGCTCCTTGCATACCGCAGTGACACGCTCATTTGGGGGTACGATTGGGGGTAGGCTACCCCCAAACCTGTGTCGAGGGTGGCACTGACGCTCGAGGCTACCCCCAAACCCGTGTCGCAAGTAAAAGGCGTACATGCTGTAACTCACTCGATACTGCATGAATTTCGACGATACGGATTGCATTGGAAAGCTAAGAACAAGGGCTATCCAGAACACTGCTTGGATGCAGCATTGGGTGGAGGGAAGAGAGCAGAGGGGCGGTGTGGGTGTGTGAAACTGACCCCCAAATGCGTGTCACCGAGGGCGCTGCGTGCCGGCGGCTACCCCCAAACCCGTGTCTTGGTGGGCATAGAACGGCCATTTCACCAACCCCCAAATGGTCGTACCCCCAAATGAGCGTGTCACTACGGTACGCAGGCAGGCGGGGGAGCGTGTCGCCCTCGCCACCGGCAGCGCAAGGCAACGCCCACCACCCTGCCACGATGCTCCTCCTCTTGACATCCCCTGCCATGCCACACCCTTCCATGCTCCTCACGTGCACAGGCGGGGACGCTACGCAGTCAGCTGGGGGAGCCTCGAGGCCCCATGTGAGCACGTGTCAACACCACCCTGCCTGCCACGATCACGCCATTCCTGCGCCTCACACCATCCCTGCTTCTCACACCATCCCCTGCCATGCTCCTCGTGCCTTACTCGTCACTGCAACAGGCGGGGACGCTACGCAGCCAGCTGGGGGAGCCTCAAGTGCCCTGCCTGCCACGATCACGCCAATCCTGCACCTCACACTATCCCCTGCCACACCCTGCCACGCTCCTCACTGACACAGGCGGGGCGCTACGCAGTCAGCTGGGGGAGCCTCAAGTGCCCTGCCTGTCACGATCACGCCGTTCCCGCTCCTCACACCATCCCCTGCCATGCCACACGCCCGCTGCCACGTTCCTCACTGACACAGGCGGGGACGCTACGCAGTCAGCTGGGGGAGCCACGAGGCCTCACGTGAGCACGTGTCAACACCTCTCTGCCTGCCACGATCACGCCATTCCTGCGCCTCACGCCACGCATGCTCCTCGTACCATGCTCGTCACTTGCACAGGCGGGGACGCTTCGAAGCCAACTTGAGGAGGCGTGCACAGAGGCGGTGAGTGGCAGGCGGGAATGTGTGTGTGTGTGTGTGTGTGTCACCCGCTATTCGAAAGACATCCCAGTGCACGGGTCAGATTTCGGAACAAATGCCGGGGTGTATTGCTGTTAGTAGTGCAGGCATTGCCGGTGCAGGCGAACGGCCTCATGTAACGCTTGGTTGGTTGTGTGTGTGTGTGTGTGTGCCACCCGCTATTCGAAAGACATCCCAGTGCATGGGTCAGACTTCGTAACAATTGCTGGGGTGTATTGCTGTTAGTAGTGCAGGCATTGCCGGTGCAGGCGGACGGCCTCATGTAACGCTTGGTTGGTTGTGTGTGTGTGTGTGTGTGTGTGTGTGTGTGTGTGTGTGCATCTGTGCCCCACCCCCCACCCCGACACACATGTGTGCACACATGCTCGCACGCATGCACACACACACACACAGAGAGAGAGATATCGTTACAAAGAACTCTGCACGGCAGACCTAGATAGGCTGTTTCTAGTCATCAATTGAGGAGATTCCGTTTGAAGGCGGGAGACCAACCGTGCGCCAGCAAGAGGGTGAACAACCTCATTCGTAAAGCAGTGGGGGTAAGGGGCAGTGGCGGGTCATTGACGGCTGTGTTCGTCAATCCGCCTCGACTGAGTTTAAACTAGGTGTCGGCAGAAGGCCTTCCACAGTTGTGGAAATCATGCTAAATGATCCACTCGGTGGTGACTCGCTCGGCGAACTCGGGGCGCTCGGGGATGACGCGTGTGAAGTTGAAGAGATGGATGTTTGCGGAGGGCGTGGAACGTGACGGAGTGGGCGCAAAAGTCACCGGCGTGAGCCGGAAGAAGGTGGTGGCGCCGCCGGCATAGAGCGAAGTCGTGTCCGAACAGCGGTAGTCGTGCAAGTGGGAGGCAGTGGGAGGGAGGCAGCGGGAGGGTAATCGGAGGGAGAGGGGGCACACATGCACGCGCACATGTGTGCTTGCACCCACTTGCACACACGCATTCACTTTCACGCATGAGTGCACTCACACACACAAGCACACAGCACACACACACACGAGTGCACACACACGTGCACGCACACACACACACACACATGCACACAGATGTACCTACACACACACACGCATGCACATTCCATTCCAGATCGTTACAAAGATAACGGCGATATCGTTCCTGAGGTCGGCGAAAGGGCGTCTGTCAATAGCGGGAGACCACTCGTCGCTATGAGGGGATATAATGCGACTCTGCTGCGGGGGGGCTGCCTCTGAGGCACTGCATCTAAGTACGCTGTGTTGTACGCTGACTAAACTGACTGTGATCACTCTCACTCTCTCTGAGGCTGTGTGGTGGTCGCAACCTCTATCCCGCCTTAATCAGATCGCCGCATATGGACTCCCACAGCTGTGGAAATCTCGCTAGGGTGAGCCATCCGGGTGGGACTCGGTTGTCGAGGATGCGCGTGAGCTCTGGGTACGCGGCGTACTTGGCTCGCTCTCGTTTGAACTGGTCAAAGCGATTCTTGACGGCGTCTCGAAACCGTTGGGATGTGAAAATGTCACCTGCATTTTGCCGGTACGACGTGATGGCCCCTCCCGCGTGGAGGCCATCCGCGTCCGGTCGACGGCACATGAAAAGTGCGGCGGTGGCTGGGAAGATGGGGTGTGGAGGGTGAAGGGGCTGGGAGGGGGAGGGGAGGGGAAGATGGCGGGGCTGGGGTGGGGAGGGTAGAGGGGCTGAGGAGATGGAGAGGGGGGGAGGTGGCGGATGAGGGGACCGATGAACGCAGCTCGGTGTTTGTTGATGGTGTCGATGATGGGCGCTGTGGGTGGGTCCTTGGCGTGCATCTCGATGGTGGAGGTGTGAGGGGAGGAAGGGGAAAGGTTGTGGGGGATCCGCTGAAGGCGGCGTAGGAATCGGTTGTGAGTAACCTCGAGGCGGTGGATGTGGGCTGTGTTCAGTGTCCATGCTTGGCATCCATAAAGGATTGCGGAAACAACATAGGCATTGTACAGACGGATCTTAGTAGAGTCAGAGATGACCTCAGGGGGGGCGTCCCAGAACCGTAGGGTAAGGCGTTTGTAGGCAAACCAGGCAGAGCCAATGCGGTGTGAGATCTCGGCATCGAGTATCCCGGCGTCTGAGTGGGAGAAAGGGTGTGCATCGGAGGGGGAGGGGGCTGCGGGTGTGGAATAAATACTGCCGAGGTATTTGAACTTGTCTGTGGGGTGGACGAGGTGGGGGTTAGAGGAGGAAGTGGAAGGGATGGAGATCGGTGCTGGGGTGTCGGTGTGGGCAGACGGGTGACCCAGGGTTTGGTCTTGGCGTAGTTGATCTCGAGTGCGAGGTCGGAGCAGATCTGGTCAAGGCGGGCGAGCATGTCTTTGAGGGCATCGATGTCGAGTGCCATCAGAGCTATGTCGTCTGCGTAGAGGAGGGGGAGTAGGGTAGAGTCAAAACCGTGGCGTGGGAGGGGTGTGTGGAGAGTGCCGTTCACCACGTAGCCGATTTGGATGCCTGCGTTGGGGAGCTGGGCTATCAGGGATCGGATGACGGTGTCGATGAAGATGTTGAAGAGGAGGGGGGAGAGGGGGCAGCCTTGCTTGACTCCAGCTTCGAGGGGAAAGGAGGCAGAGTAGGCGCCGCCTACACGGACTCTGGCGGTGGCACCAGAGTAGAGGCTCTCGAGGCGGGAGAGGAGGTCGGGGTGTACGCCTCGACGGAGGAGGGTGTGCCAGAGGGCGGTGTGGTTGACTCGGTCAAAAGCCTTGGAGAGGTCGACGTAAGCCACGTGAAGAGGGGCTTGGGCGCGGTGAGACTCCTCTTGGAGGCGGCGTAGGGTAAAGATGGGGGCGGTGGTGCCTCGGCCGGGCCGGAAGCCGAATTGGTAGGTGGAGAGGTAGTCATCCAGGTGTCGTCCGAGGCGGGTGAGGAGGACGTGGGTGTAGACTTTGCCCGGACGGGAAGGAGGGAGATGCCGCGGTAGGATTTGACGGCTGTGGTCGGGCCGGATGATGCGCCCTTGTAGAGGGGGCAGATGTCCGCCTGCTTCCACGCGGTAGGGATGGTTCTGGTGTTCCAACACGAGATGATGAGACGGTGGAGGGCTCCGGTGACAATGTCGCCGCCGTGCTTGATGAGCGGGGCGGTGATGTTGTCGTAACCGGGGGCGGAGTTTTTTAGGGTTTTGATCGCGGTCTCCACCTCGCCCCGTGAGGGTGGAGGCATCAACGGCGGGGGAGGAGGGGAGGGGGCATGGGCCAGGTGTGAGTCCAGCGTGGCAAGGCATACGGTTGAGGTGAGGTCGTGGAGTTGTTTGAAGTGTTCTCTAAACTCGTCGGCCACGGCTTGAACGCCGAAGCACAAGTGGTCGCCAGAGCGGATGGCGGGGGCGGAGGCGGCGTGGGGGCGGTCGACGAGGCGGGACAGTGTGTGGTGGGCGGTGTGGGGTTTGTTGTTGTCAAAATCGTTCTGCACGTGCTTGGCGGCGGCGCTCCAGTGGGAGTCGGAGTCGTCACGGATGGAGGATTTGAGGTCGGACTCCAGGTGCTTGGACTGCTCCCAGGGGGCGCCCTCAGCGCGGGCAGCTTGCAGGTTTCTGGCGATCTCGAGCGAACGGTCAGAGAGGGTGAAGTCGATGGGGACCTCGGGTGGGCGGGGGCCTAGGACCTCGCTGGCCGCGGCGTGAATGGATACGATGAAGTGGGCCAGTTGTTGGTCGAGGGTGAGGGGAAGGGGTGCGGGAGGGGGGATGGCGAGGGCGTCCGTGGCAGCCGCTGCGTACCTCAGTCGCGTGTCGGGGTCGCGGAGAAGGTCTGTGAAGTAGCGGGGGGTCGGAGCGGGGCGTGGGTGGTGGGCGCGCGTGTGGGTCCATGTTTTGGAGAAACGGAGCCGGATGAGGGTGGTGACGAGGGCGTGGTCAGGTTTGACGACGGTGAGGAGTGGTCTGGTCAGGGGGCATCGCGCGCGTACGTCTCGTACTGAGCTCAAGTGGGGACGTCGGACGAGGATGTGGTCGGGGATGTTGCAGTCTTTGCCGGTACGGCTGTACCAGGTGTAGACGTGCGACGGGGTGTGTGGGAAGAAGGAGTAAGTGACAACGAGGTTGTGCGCGGCGCACAGGTCAAGGAGCCGGTGTCCGTTGTCGTTGATGCCGGGTTTGTGGTGGAACTCAGCGAGGGGGGAGTTGGGTGGGAAGGTCAAGGTTGTGCTGTGTGGGGGGGGGCAGGTGTGGCGACCAACCGCTGGGTAAACGGTGTGGGACGCTGCGGAGACCTTTGCGTTGAAGTCGCCAAGGACCAGGAGGAAGTGGTGTGAGGGGGTGTCGGAAAGGGCCTCGTTGAGCCGCTCGTAGAACAGATCCTTGGCGGGCTCGTCGGCGGCGGCTTCCGTAGGGGCGTAAGCGATGACGACGGTCATGGGGAGGGTGCCGTTGGGTTGAAACCGCAAGACCATGATGCGCTCGTTGATGGCGGCAAAGCCGGCATCGGCGGCACGCAAGAGCTTGGCGGTGTCGGGGGACAGGAGGGCGCCAACTCCGTGTTCGTGCGGTCGTTTACTGTTGGGGGCGCGGCCGGACCAGATGAACTGGTAGCCGTTGGGGAGGGTGTGTCGGCCGGAGCCGGGGTGGCGCACCTCATGGAGGCCGCATATGTGTATGCCGAGGCTCTCGAGGTCGGCGGCGAGGATGCCAGGGTGCGCCATGGGGTCGGAGCGTGTGCCATCTGCTGCCCCCCAGAGGGTGCAGCAGTTGTAGGAAGCTGCGACGAAGTCGTGTCGTGGGTGAAGAAGGCGGGGGCGCGCGATCCCAAGAGATTGTGGGACGGGATCGCGCGCGTGAGCCGGGGGGACGGTGGGTGCAGGGTCGGTGGCTAGTCGCCCTGCCCGGCGTGGGGTGCGCTCGGAGGCGTGGCCCTATCAGAGGCGTGGCCCTACCTATCTACGCATGCACACACGAGCACGCAAACACATACACACATACACATACGCGCGCAGCCCCCACCCCCCCACCCACCCCACACCCCACACACGCGCACGCGCACACACACACACCCACACAGGCGAACGCCGAAGCTGCGCGCGCGACTGCGGTGGCGGCGGCGGAAGCGGCAGTTGCGGAGGTTTCAGGGCTTCGTGCGCGGGTGCGGGGGGGGGGGCTGTTGTTTGGGAAAGGGACTATTGTTTGGGGAGGGGGGGGGACTGTTTGGGGACCCTGCCGCTGCCTGCCTCACGGATGGGCGAGGCCGAGGGGGGCGCATCGCCAATGCACACACACCACTGCCGCTGCCGCTGCTAAAGCACGACAATGCTGCCGCTGCCTCTCTCCAGTGATATTCTGTTTCCAGGAATTTTACTCGTTTTTCGGAGCCATTTGACAAACATTCCGGCTCCATGGCTCCCAAGCCCGGCTCCAAACGCCCCAAAGAACAGCACTGCCTCTCCCGCAGGTGGGCGAGGTCGAGGCAGGTGCATCGCTGACGCACACACACCGCTGCCGCTGCCGCTGCCCCTTGCACAGGTGGTCGAGGTCGAGGCTGGCGCATCGCGCGCGAGAGCTGACGCAAAGCTGGTGGACGCGCGCGTTACGCGTGCGGCTGAGGATAAAGCGGCGGCCAAGGTGGGTGGTGGGTGGACACTGATCGTAGAGTAAAGAAGGTCCGTGTGGGGCCCTTGTGGGGCTAGCAAGTGTGTCAAGGGGGGGGGGGGGGCTGGTGGATGCGCGTGTCCCGCGTGCGGCTGAGGATGATGTGGCGGCCAAGGTGGGTGGTGGGTGGACACTGATCGTAGAGTGAAGAAGGCCCGTGTGGGGCCCTTGTGGGGCTTGCGAGTGTGTTAGAGGGGGGGGGGAGGGCTGGTAGATACGCGCGTCGCGCGTGCGGCTGGGGACAAAGCGACGGCCAAGGTGGGTGGTGGGTGGACACTGATCGTAGAGTGAAGAAGGCCCGTGTGGGGCCCTTGTGGGGCTTGCGAGTGTGTCAGGGGGGGGGGCTGGTGGATGCGCGTGTCGCGCGTGTAGCTGGGGATGAAGCGACGGCCAAGCTGGGTGGTGGGTGGACAACACCTGCTGTGTGGACACTGGTAGTAGAGTGAAGAAGGCCCGGGGCTTGTGAGTGTGTCGGGGGGGGGGGCTGGTGCACACGCGGGTCGCGCGTGCGGCTGGGGATGAAGCGGCGGCCAAGGTGAGATGATGGGCTGGGTAGAAGGTGGGCACAAGGTGGGCCTGATCACGAACAAGGCCAAGGTGGTAGCCTTGGAGGACTAGCTAGCACACACACACAAATACACAAGGAGGCTGGTAGACGCGCGCATTGCACGTGCGGCTGGGGATAAAGCAGCGGCCGAGGTGGGTGCATCAGCACACACACACACACACACACGCACGCACACACACACACACACACGCACACACACACACACGCGCACGCGCCGTAGGTTGAGCTGGCAGCAGCAGTCGCCCGCGCACAGGCGCTGGAAGACGAGCTTCGCCAGAGCACAGACGCGATGAGCGAAGACAAGGTGTGGGGCAGATGTGGTGTGATGCACTCTTCTATGATGTGCCATGCTGCGCTGCGCTGCCCTGCCCTCCTCCTCTTTTGCGTGCTGTGCTTCGCTGCAAGTGCTGTGCTGTGCTGGAGGACGAACTTCGCCAGAGCACGGGTGCGATGATCGAGGACAAGGTGTGGGGCATTTGTGATGTGCTATGCTGCGCTGTGGCATGCTGTGCTGTGCCATGCTGAGCTGTGTGGTGCTGTGCTGTGCCATGCTGCGCCGTGCTGTGACATGCTGTGACATGCTGTGACATGCTGTGCTGTGCTGTCGATGAGCTGTATGGTGTGCCCTGCTACGCTCCCCCCAGCGCGGGCACTTTGGGCGAGGATGAAGAAGGTGGGGCAGGTGTGATGTTTGTGCCGTGCTGAGGCCTTGATGTGCCATGCTGTGCTGCGCTGCCCTGCCCTCCTCCACTGCACTGCGCTGCGCTGTGTGGTGACGTGCTGCGCCATGCCGCACTGCGCTGTATGGTGTTGTGCCATGCTGTACTGCCCTTCCCCCCCCTCCCCTCCCCCACACACACCTCACTTGCACCCCCATAAACCAAACCGTGCGTGACCCCCCCCCCCCAACACACACATACACACACACACACACGACCACTCAGATGCGTGCGCGCATGGAGCGCATGGAGAGGGAGCTGCTCGGGTTGAACGAGTCGTACAGCAAGGTGGGTGCGTGTGTGTGGGGGGTGGTGGTGCGTGGGGGGTGGGGGGGGAGGACGGGAGTGGGGGAGCGCACGGGAGGGGGGCGCATGGAGAGGGAGCTGCACGAGGGGAAAGATTCGTACAAGGTGTGCGTGGGTAGGTGGGTGGGAGTGGTTGGGGTGCGTGGGTGCGTGAGGGGTCGGGGGGGGGGGGGGGGAGCGCATGGACCATGGAGAGGGAGCTGCACAAGGTGAACGACTCGTACAAGTGTGGGGCTGGGTGGGTGGCTGGATTGGGGGGGGGGGGGGGGGTTGCGCGGGGAGGGAGCGGACGGGAGGGGGAAGGCCGCATGGAGAGGGAGCTGCACGAGGTGAGTGCGCCAAGGCCTGAGCTCCTGCACACACACACACGCACACACACACACACACGCCCGCGTGCCCAGGTCAACTATGACTACGCCACAAGGCCAAGGCCGAGCCCCCCCCCCCCCCCACACACACACCAACGCGCACATCCACACACAAACTCACACACACACACACACACACACACACACACGTTCAACCAGGTGAACTATGAGTACGCCAAGGCCAAGGCCGAGCTCACGATCGCGGTCGGCAGGGCGGTGCGCATGGAGACGGAGCTCACGGGGCTGCGGACAATGCGCAGGGACCTGAGCCACGCGGCGTCGCAGGTGCGTGCGGGGTGATGATGACAATGGTTTTTTTCAGTCATGCGTGGCACACCTGGTTTGGTGGTGTGTAGAAGCAGCACTGTTGTGGCAGTGGTGGTGTGTAGCAGCAACACTGTGGTGGTAGTGGTATGTGATGATGGATTTTACAGCCTGTATTTTACAGTCTACAGACTGTAAATATTTATACAGGTATAAATACAGTATAAATACTTGTAAATTTTTACAGTCTGTATTTTACAGTCTGTGTTATACAGTCTGTAGCTCACCAGCACTGTGAGGACAGGTGGGGGTGGACCTATGCAGGTGATGGTGCTGATGGATTTTTCAGGGACACATCATCCATATAGCGTGGTGTGTTTCAGCAGAATGGTGGTGGTGGTTTGTGTAGCAGAGCAGCACGGTAGGAGGACAGGTGGCTAGATCTACGTACAGTCACGAAAGAGTAGTGTCGCTCGCTTGGAGCCTATGGAGGGTCGGTCGTTCAGACTCTCTGGGAGGCAAAACAGACTGCGTGCATCCGTGTGTGCCCAACGCGCCCGTTCGTGCCCGCGCCCGCATCACGCATGTGTCTACTTGTCTGCCCGTCTGCGCCCGCCACGTGTCTGCGCATGCATTGTCTGCCTCCTGCCTATGCCTGCCTGCGCAGGGTGGCGCAGGCACGCTGTCATGGGCGCCCACAGCACACCTGCCTGCCTGCACCTGCCTGCGCCTGCCGACGCACATGCACTTGTCTGCCTCCTGCCTGTGCCCTTGACACGCCTGCACCTGCCTGCCTGCCTGCGCAGGGTGGCGCAGGCACGCTGTCATGGGCACCCACATCACACCTGCCTGCCTGTGCCGACAGCACACCTGCCTGGCGCCTGCCGCGCACTCTGCACATGCACTGGCCTGCCTCCTGCCTGCGCCCTCGACGCGCCTGTACCTGCCTGCCCGCCTGCGCAGGGTGGCGCAGGCACGCTGTCAAGGTCGCCCACCTGCCTGCCTGCGCCCACAGCACACCTGCCTGGCCTGCGCCCGCCGGGTCTGCACATGCACTGGCCTGCCTCCTGCCTGCGCCCTGAACGCGCCTGCACCTGCCCGCCTGCGCAGGGTGGCGCGGGTGCGCTTGCAAGGATGGTGGCGCTGCTCGAGGTGGGTCCGACGTGCGAGGCACCACCCGAGGAGCTGGCGGGAGAAGACTCTGGCGGCGGCACCAGGCGACACTAGGCACTAGTCACGTTATGTGGTGGGTGCTGCGTTGACCCTCTCCCTCTCTTGCGCTGGATCTGACGTGCGCATCGTCTGAGGAGGCAGCTGCAGAAGATGGGTGCGGCTGTCTGTCTTTATAGCTCTTGAGTCGGGTACCAAGAGCGTGACGATGCTCTCCCTTTCTCTGCTCTCGTGCTAGGGCTGAAGTTCGCGGCGGCCGAGGAGCGGGCGCTTGTTGCGGCGACGGACAGCGAGGCTATAGCTCCTGGGGAGCTGTGGCATGGCTGCCCCTAGGTTCAATTCGCAGGCGTTGGGGGTTGCAACACTTTACTAGTCGCTGCAAACAACTGTTGCAGTGGCGCCCGAGAACAGCAAACAGCCACAACCCGGCTGAGTCTGCTGCCTGCTACCACCTAGCCACCAGCCCCCATCAGCCTGCAGCCAGGCGCTTGTCCCCGCCGCTGCGTTGAAGTGCGCCGCCTCTGCCTCGTCCTCGTCTGTTGTTGCGGAACCAGGTAGCCAAAGGACCCACGTGGGCTTTCACCCGTCGGCAGTGTCCATCTCCTTGTCCCCGCCCTCCTCAGCAGCAGCAGCAGCAACGTCGCCGCCCGCCTCGGCAACAACAGCGTCACCGCCCGCCTCTGCAACAACAGCGTCGCCGCCCTCCTCTGCAACTGCAGCAGCGGCAGCGTCAGATGCCTCCTCCGCTGCAACAGCGCCCCCGCCCTTCTCCGGCGCAGCAGCGTCCGCGCCCTCCTGCGCAGTGTGGCAGTGTGTGAGATGCAGGGTAAGAGGCAGGCACGCCTGGGGCTGCGGAGCCGTGCCCCTACGAGCTTCAGCCCTTAGGGGCTGCCGAGCCTTGCCCACAATCCTCATACCTCCGCAGCCGCCGCACCATCAGAGCACACCACCCGAGCACCACCAGCGCACTATCAGAGCACTTTCAGAGCACCACCACAGCACCATCAGAGCACCATCAGTGCACCATCAGAGCACCATCAGAGCGCCATCAGAGCACTCCGTCAGAGCACTATCAGCGCACCATCCTCAGACCAGCAGCGCACCAGCAGCGCACCCCATCCGCGCACCATCCTCACACCCACGGCTCTCCATCCGCGCACCTGAACAGCCGCAGCGTCGTCGACGCCCTCCATCGGTGCATCAGCAGCCTCAGCAGCAGCAGCAGCGTCTGCGCCCGCGTCCTCCACCGGCGCATCAGCAGCCTCACCAGCAGCGTCCGCGCCCGCGCCCTCCACCGCCGCCTTCCTGAGTTCCACACCCAGCAGCTCCAGGTGCAGCAGCTGCGCAACGTCGGCCGCTGCGCGCGCCGGCACGCCGGCTGCGCTGGCCTGGTCTGACAGCGCCTGCGCAATCGCTGCGCTCGGCTGCGCGTAGCGGCGCGTGAAGGACCTGGGGGAGTGTGTGTGTGCATGTGTGTGTGTGGGGTGGGGTGGGCGTGTGTGTGTGTGTGTGTGGATAGTGTGTGTGTGTGTGTGTGTGTGCGGGGTGGGGTGTCGTTGGTGCGCTCGGCTGCGCGTAGCGGCGCGTGAAGGACATGGGGACGTGCGGAGCGCGTGTGCATGTGTGTGAGAGAGAGCTAATACACACATTGCCGGTGCATGCGGCTCGCGCTCATGCGACGCCTTGTTGGTTGGTTGTGTGTGTATGTGTGTGTCGTTGGCGCGCTCGGCTGCGCGTAGCGGCGCGTGAAGGACCTGGGGGAGTGCGGAGTGCGCGCGTGTGTGTGTGTGTGTGTGTGGTGGTGGTGGGGGGGTGGGGGGGGGCCTGTCGTTGGTGCACTCGGCTGCGTGTAGCGGCGCGTGAAGGACCTGGGGGCGTGCAGAGTGTGTGTGTGTGTGGGTGTATATGTGTGGGTGTGTGGGGTCGTTGGTGCACTCGGCTGCGCGTAGCGGCCATGAAGGACCTGGGGGAGTGCGGAGTGCGCGCGTGTGTGTGCGCGTGTGTGTGCGTGTGTGTGTGGGGGGGTGGGGTGGGGCGTGCGTGTGTGTGTGTGGGGGGGAGTGTGTCGTTGGTGCACTCGGCTGCACAAAGCAGCCATGAAGGACCTGGGGAATGTGTGCGTGCAAGCGCATGTGTGCCACGCCCCCTCCCCCCAAACCCCAGCTGCGCGCGTGCACACACACCCACACACACCTCAGCTGCTGTTGCATCTCCTCCACGTGCGCACACACACATGCACACACACATACACACACACACACACACACACACACACACACAGAGACATTCGTTACAGTTCCCACCGCACGGGCAACCTGGATTACGGCTCATGCCTCTGCTAACTAAAGCACACACACCGGCAATCGTTTCAGAAGTCGAAAAACACCCATGGATCTTAAGTTCGTTCGCTGCGGGTGACCAACCATATGCGCTAGTACGAGAGGATATCCATGGGCTTGGGGATTTTACTTGATTGGTTCTTGTATCATTGGGTTTCATCATAAAACGTTCAGTTGTAGTGTTGCTGCGTGTGGTTACGGTTGTGGTGGGGCTGTTGCTGCCTCGGCCATTTCACGGTAAATGCTATCCCACAGTTGTGGGCACCTAGCTAGGGTGGTTCACTCAGGAGGCCGCCTGGTGCCCAGGATGACAGCGAGCTCGGGAGGGGTGGTTGATGGGTTCTTGTCGTGCGCGGCTACAGCCACGGCGTAGCGTGCCTTGACGACGCTGACAAAGTGGGTTGACTTGAACATGTCGTGTGCATTGAGCCGGTACAAGGCGATGGCACCCACCCGGTCGGGTATCTGGGCGTCTGGGCGTCGGGACATAAAGAGGGCAGCTGTCGGTGGGAAGATTGAGCTGTCGGGGAGCGGAGGAGGGAGGGAGGGGGGCAGGTTGCGTGCGAGGGATCCGATGAATGACATACGGTGCTTGTTGATGGTGTCGATGATGGAGGCTGTGGGCGGGTCCTTGGCGTGCATCTCCGCCGTGGAGGTGTGTGGGGTGGAGGGGAAAAAGTTGTGGGGGACTCGCTTAATGCTGCGGAGAAAGTGGTTGTGGGTCAGAGAAAGTGGTTGTGGGTCAGAGAAAGTGGTTGTGAGTGTTGTGTGTGGGCGACGTTGAGTGTCCAGCCTTGACAGCTGTACAGTAGGGCAGATGTCACAAAGGCGTTGTAGAGTTGGATCTTGGTGGTAGGCTTGATGTTGTCAGATTTCCAGATTCTGGAGGTGAGGCTATTGAACGCAAACCAGGCAGAGGAGATCCGGCGGGATATCTCTCTGTCAAGGAGGTCGAGGGATGGGGTGGGCGTGAATAAAATACTGCCGAGATGTTTGAACTCGGTGGTGGGTTGGACGAGGTGGGGGTTGTCAGAGGACGAAGAAGGGACAGAGATCGGTGCTGGGGTGGCGGTGTGGGCAGACGGGTGGCCGAGCGCCTGGTGTACGGTCTTGTTGTAGTTGATCTCGAGGGCGAGGTCCGAACAGATCTGGTCGAGTCGGGCGAGCATCTCGGTGAGGGCGTCAAGGTTTGGTGCCATCAGCGCAATGTCGTCCGCGTAGTAGAGGAGGAGGGGGAGGAGGGTGGTCACGAAATCCGTGGAGCGGGCTTCTGGGGTATGAAGGGTGCCGTTGACCATGTAGCCGATTTGGATGCCTGCGTCGGGGAGCTGGGCAATCAGGGATCGTACGACAGTGTCGATGTAGATGTTGAAGAGAAGTGGGGAGAGGGGGCAGCCTTGTTTGATGCCGGTGTCGAGGTTGAATGGTGCAGAGTATGCGGCGCCGACCCGGACTCTTGCGGTGGCATCAGTGTAGAGGCTCTTGATGCGGGCGAGGAGGTCTGGGTGCACGCCGCGGTGAAGCAGAGTTGCCCATAGGGCCTTGTGGTTGACCCGGTCAAAGGCCTTGGAGAGGTCGACGTAGGCCACGTGAAGCGGGGCTTGGGTACAATGGGATTCTTGGATGTGGCGCAGGGTGAAGATGGGAGCTGTGGTGCCTCGGTCAGGCCGGAAGCCAAATTGGTAGGCGGAGAGGCAGGGTTCCAGCTGTCGTCGTAGGTACACACATACACACACGTACACACGTACGTACACACACACACACACACGCGCGAGCACACACACACGCGAGCACACACACACCTCAGCTGCTGGTACTTCTTCTCCACGTGCGCACACACACACACACACACACACACACACACCTCACCTGCTGGTACATCTCCCCCACGTGTGCACACACATGCATAACCAACCAACCAACCAAGCGTTACATGAGGCCGTCTGCATGCACCGGCAATGCCTGTACTACTTACAGCAACACACCTGCAAACACACACACACGCACACACGCACACACACACCTCAGCTGCTGGTACATCTCCTCCACGTGCACCCCCCCACACACGCACACACGAGCACACACGCACACACCTCAACTGCTGGTACATCTCCTCCAGGCGTGCAGGCCACGTGGGCGCGCCCTCGCCCTCCCCGTCGTCGCCCGCTGCGGCGGCAGCCTCCGCCTCCGCCTGTGTGTGTGTGTTGTGTGTGTGTGTTGTGTGTTGTTTGTTGTTTGTTTTTGTCGTTGTTGTTATTATGGGCAGCAGAAGCCTCCGCATGCACCATGTGTGTGTGTGTGTGTGTGTGTGTGTGTGTGCCGTCGCCCACGACGGCGGCAGCATCAGCAGCCTCCGCCTGTGTGTGTGTGTGTGTTGTTGGTAACAGCCGCAGCAGCAGCGGCCTGCGTCTGTGTGTGTGTGTGTGTGTGTGTGTGTGTGTCGTTGGTAACAGCAGCAGCCTCCACCTCCGCCTGTGTGTGTGTGTGTGTGTGTGTGTTGTTGTTGGTGGCAGCCGCACGCGCGCGCCAGCACCTCCCCAAAAAACGCCCCAGGCTGCGCCATACACACGCCTCCCTCCTCTCCCCTCCCCTCCCCGCCTGCCATGTCGTCAAGGCACCTGCACCTCACAAACAGCCGCCCGCACGCGCGCCCCAGGCAACGCATCAGATGAGCTCTTACGCACGCCTCCCACCCCATCTGCGACCAATCCCCATGTGACATGGGCCATGCCAGCTAATCCACCGGCGCCAAGCCAACACCTGACCAACAGGCACACGCACGTGCGCCCCAGGCAACGCACCAGATTAGCTCTTACACACGCCTCCTACCCCATCTGGGACCAACCCCGATGTGACTTGGGCCATGCCAACCAATCCACCGGCGCCAAGCCATGTGACATGCGCAGGCCTGTACACACGCCTAAACACGCCACACGTGTGACATGCCTTCACGTGTGACATGCCTACATACGCCTGAACACACCCCTCCCACCCCATCTGGGACCAATCCCCATGTGACATGGGCCATGCCAGCCAATCCACCGGCGCCAAGCCATGTGACATGCGCAGGCCTGCACACACGCTTTCACACGCCACGTGTGCTTTTTTTGTGTGTTACATGCATACACACGCCTGTACACACGCCTCCCACCCAATCTATGGGACCACCAATCCTCATGTGACATGGTCCATGCCAACCGATCCACCGGCGCCAAGCCAACACCTGACCAACAGGCACACGCACGCGCGTTCTAGGCAGCGCACCCAGTCGTGAGACACACGGGATGAACACACACTTCCCATGTGACCTGGGCCATGCCCACCAACCGCCCTGTGCAAAAACTACAAACACCCGGACGCGCACGCGTGTAGGCAGCGCGGCCCCTCTGAGCCGTGGCTGAACAGACAATCCAATCCGATCAAATCAGAATCCAATCCCGATCCCAATCGCAATCCCAATCCAACCTAGCCCTGACAAATCCAATCACCCCCCCCCCACACACACGCACAAACGCCCACCCCCCCGGCACTATAATCCCATCGATGCCATCTTGCCCACCTGCGTCAGCACCTCGTACAGGCAACCGTACGCGCGCATCAGCAGCGCGCCAGCAGCCGTGTCGCTGCTGGCCAGCTGCTCGCGCACAGACTGGAGGGACAGCTCAGCATCGCGGAACTGAGGGGGGGGGGTGAGTGTGCGCGTGTGCGCGCGTGTGTGTGTGCGTTGCTGCTTGCCAGCTGCTCGCGCACAGACTGGAGGGACAGCTCAGCATCGCGGAACTGAGAGGGGGGTGGGGGGTGGGGGGTGGGGGTTCAGGCGGGCCGGACGGACGCTTACGCTGCTGAAATCTCTCCACCCCTCTTTCTTCACACGCACAAATGCGCACACACACATAGAACGCACGCCCCCCTTTGTCCCTCCTTCACACATATGCTCCCTCTCACTCCGTTGATGCCCCCCTCTCCCATGTCTTCCTCTCCAATACACGCAAACACACACACATACACACACACACACACACACGCACCTTTGATGTCAGCATGCGCTCGTCGTGCTTTGCCGCCTCAACGCGGCTCAGCGCCCGGCGCACCGCAGCGTCTCCCAATGACGGTGGGAGCGGCAAGGGCGGCAGACCTGTTTGCCGAAGAGAGGGTGGGTGGGTGGAAAGGGATGAGGGGGGTGTGTGTGTGCGTGAGAGAGAGGGGGAGGGAGAGAGTAAGACAGAGAGAGAGCAACAGACAGAGAGAGTGGCGGAGACTGCAGACCTGTTGTCAAAGAGAGGGTGGGCGGGTGGAGAGGGATGAGGATGTGGTGTTGTGTGTGTGTGTGTGTGCGTGAGAGAGGGAGGGAGATAGAGAGAGCCAGACAGAGAGAGAGAGGCAGACAGAAAGAGAGAGTGGCGGACGCTGCAGGCCTGTTGTCGATGAGAGGGTGGCTTGGGTGGAGGAATGGGGAAGTGGGGCGTGTGTGTGCGTGAGAGAGAGGCAGAGAGAGCCAGACAGAGAGAGAGCCAGACAGAGAGAGCGGCGGAGGCTGCAGACCTGTTGTCGATGAGAGGGTGGTTTGGGTGGAGGGATGGGGAGGTATGTGTGTGTGTGTGCGTGAGAGAGAGACAGAGAGAGGCAGAGAGAGAGAGGCAGACAGAGAGAGTGGCGGGGGGGGCAGACCTGTTGTAGATGAGAGAGGGTGGGTGGGTGGAGAGATGAGATGGAATGTGTGTGCGTGAAAGAGAGAGTCAGACAGAGAGAGTAAGTCAGAGAGAGCCAGACAGAGAGAGCCAGACAGAGAGAGAGAGGCTGAAAGACAGAGAGAGTGGCGGAGGCTGCAGACCTTTTGTCGATGGGGGGGGGGGAGAGGTATGTTACGCTTTGCTCTGATGGTGACCTGATACTCATCTGCTGGTGACCTAGGTGAACTCGCCACATGTAACAAGCGCAGGCGCTGGCACTGGTGACCTAGGCTCAACCCGCCACATCTAACAAGCGCAGGCGCTGGCACTGGTGACCTAGGTTCAACCCGCCACATCTAACACGCACTGGCACTGGCACTAGTGAGCTAGGTTCAACCCGCCACATCTAACATGCACTGGCACTGGCACTGGTGACCTACGTTCAACCAGCCACATCTTACATGCACTGGCGCTGGCACTGGCGACCTAGGTTCAACCCGCCACACCTAACAAGCACAGGCGCTACACTCGTGACCTAGGTTCACCCCACATTTAACCAACACAGGCGCTGCACTGGTGACCTAGGTTCAACCAGCCACATCAAATAAGCACAGGCGCGCACACACCCTCGCTGTTGTCGCCGGTTGGCGCTGGCGGCGGCGGCGGCGCGCCGGCGCTGGCCGCCTCCTCGGTGGCGGCGGCCGCGCGGCGCGCGGCTGCGTCCGCCTGCGGTGGTTTGTGCGTGCCGCATGCATGCGTGTGCGTGAGTGCGCGTGGGGCGGGGTGGTTGCATGCTCCTACTCGATGGCGGCGGCCGCGCGGCGCGCGCGCGGCCGCACGGCTGCACGCGCCTGTTGTGTGCGTGTGTGTGAGTACGCGTGGGGCGCGGTGGTTGCGTGCTCATACTCGGTGGCGGCGGTCGCGCGGCGAGCGGCTGCGTCCGCCTGTGATGTGTGCGTGCAGCATGCATGCGTGGGTGTGAGTGCGCGTTGGGCGGGGAGGGGGGGCGGCGGATGCGTGCTCCTACTCGGTGGCGGCGGCCGCGCAGCGTGCGTCTGCGCCCCCCTGTGCGTGGGGTGGGAGGCTGCGGGAGATAAGGTGGTGGGGGGGGCGTGTGTGTGTGTGCTGCCTTGGGCACGCAACTCTCTCCCCCTCCCTCTCTCACACGTGCACGCACGCGGCGCACCTGTCCCACACCTACCACCACCAACCCCGACCCACACTCCCACACCTCCCACACTTTTGCTCTCAGCGCGTCGACCGCTGTGTGCTGGCGCTTCACACACTCACACTCACACCTGGTCCTCTGCTTCTCTCTCTCTCTCTCACACACACACTCGCCAAAATGGGCGTCTGACGGACTGTCTTCCCACCTTAACCCTCAGCACGCCAACCTCTGTCTGCTCGCGCGCCACACTCTCACTCACACCCCTCCCCTGCTTTTCTCTCACACACACACTCGCCAACATGAGCATCTGACGGACTGTCTTCACACTTTTGCCCTCAGCACGTCGACCTGTCCGCTAGCGCTTCACACACTCTCACTCACACGTCTCCCGCTGCTTCTCTCTCACACACACGCCGACATAGGCGCCTGCAGGACTGTCTTCACGCCTTTGCCCTCAGCACGTCGACCTCTGTCTGCTCGCGCGTCACACTCTCACTCACACCTCTCCTCTGCTTTTCTCTCTCACACACACTCGCCAACAAAGGCGTCTGACGGACTGTCTTCACACCTGTGCCATCAGCACGCCAACCACTCAGTGGTCCCTGGGAAGAATTTTAGTAATTCGTTTTTTGCCGGCTCCAGCAACTTTGACCGCTCACACCAGGCACAATACACAGCGGGTATTCATGCAACGCATGCCGCTGTGCTGCTCTCGGCAACAGCTTTCCAACGCACCGCTCCAGGCCCTCTCCCACTAAGTGTGGAGTGGTTTTCTGGGAAATGGGAAATCCGGCTCGGAGCGGTATAGGGCTCACAGGGGAATCACTGCAACAACTGTGCGCTAGCGCTTCAGACACTCTCACTCACACCTCTCCATCTGTCTCTCTCTCTCTCTCTCTCACACACACACACACGCCGACATAGGCGCCTGAAGGACTGTCTTCCCACCTTTGCCCTCAGCACGTCGACCTCTGTCTGCTCGCGCTTCACGCGCTCTCACTCACATCTCTCCCTCTGCTTCTCTCTCACATTCTCTCTCTCTCTCTCTCTCTCTCTCTCTCTCTCTCAGACACACACACGCCGACATAGGCGCCGGAAGGACTGTCTTCCCACCTTTGCCCTCAGCACGTCGACCTCTGTCTGCTCGCGCTTCACGCGCTCCCTCAGCTCAGGGCCAGCCTGATGCGGTGGGAGGTATGTGTGTGTGTGTGTGTATGAGAATGAAGCAGAAGGAGAAAGAGGCAGGGAGGGTCCAGGGATGATAAAGGGTGAGTAGGACTGAGAGGGGGCGCTCCCTCAGCTCAGAGCCAGCCTGCGCAACAAACGACGCAGTGGGAGATGTGTGTGTGTGTGTGTGTGAGAGAATGAAGCAGTAGGAGAGAGAGAGGGGGGGGGTCCAGGGATGATAAAGCGTGCTGTGGTCTGAGTAGGAATGAGACGGGGCGCTCCCTCTCAGTCGCGCACCCTCAGCTCAGGGCCCGCCTGACGTAGTGGGAGGTGCGCGTGTTTAAGTGTGTGTATGTGTGTGTGTGTGTGTGTGCGTGTGCGCGTGTGTGTGTGTGTGTGCCGGGGTGTATTGCTGTTAGGAGTACAAGCATAGCCGGTGCATGCGAACGGCCTCATGTAACGCTTGGTTGGTTGGTTGGTTGGTTGCGTGTGTGTGGAGAATGAAGCAGTAGGAGAGAGCTGGGGGGGGGGGAGGTCTAGGGATGATGAAGGGTGCTGTGGGCTGAGCAGCACTGAGACGGGGCGCTACCTCGTCTCAGGGCCAGCCTGACGCAGTGGGGTGGGGGTGGGGGGTGAGAATGAAGCAGTAGGAGAGAGAGGCAGGGGAGGGAGGGGATAGGGGGTGAGCAAGGGTAAAACTGGAGCAGGACTGCGGGGCGGCGCTCCCTCAGCGCAGGGCCAGCGCAACAAATGACGCGAGTGAGGGTGGGTGGGTGGGGGTGGAGAATGAAGCAGTAGGAGAGAGAGAAGGGGGGGGGGATCCAGGGATGATGAAGGGTGCAGTGGGCTGAGCAGCACTGAGACGGGGCGCTCCCTCGTCTCAGGGCCAGCCTGACGCAGTGGGGTGGGGGTGGGGGGTGAGAATGAAGCAGTAGGAAAGAGAGAAGGGCGGGGTGATCCAGGGATTACCAAGGGTGCATTTGGGTGATCCAGGGATGATCAAGGGTGCGACACGTTGGCAGGCAGCCGGCTGGTGGCTACCGCCCCTCACAAGTAATTGTTAGGGCCAGAGCTGGACTTGGGTCTAGGCGGTGGTACTAGGACTAGCGGTAGTCCTTGCTGGAAAGCCGATGTAACTGCTGTGCGTAGGACTGAGAGGGGGCGCCCCATCAGCTCAGGGCCAGCCTGACGCGTGTGCCCACCTGCAGGCAGCGGTCCACACTGAAGTGCAGCGCCTCAAACGCAGCCGCAGCAGCACAGGTGTGTTTGCGTGTGCGTGCGCACAGGTGCAACCACCATGAGGTTCTTCACTCTCTTGCTGGCGCACGGAGTCCCCTTGATTGATGAACAGAAACAGCGTATCTAGGTCTGCCGTTCAGAGTTCTCTGTAATGATCTCTCTCTCTCTCTATCTCTCTGTGCGTGCGCACACACCTGCAGGCAGCGGTCCACACTGAAGTGCAGCGCCTCAAACGCAGCCGCAGCAGCAGAGTGGTCGGTCCCGTAGCCAGACGCTGGGAGCGCGCTGAGCAGCGCCCACGCGACCACGTGGTTGTCGGTGACCAGCTTGAGCGCGAGCAGGCGGTCGACGACCATGAGTTGCTTCTGGGGGAGCGCCGCGTAGAAGGACGCAGCCTGGGTGAGCATCTCCTGTGTGTGTGTGTGTGTGTGCGTGTGTGTGTGTTCGATTTTACAGTCCGTCCGACGTCTTTGATGGCGCATTATACTCTGTGTGTGTGCGTATGCGTGCGTGTCAACACCACCAAAGCTGCTTTTGAGGCAGCGCCGCGTAGCAGGACGCATCCTGGGTGAGCATCTCCTGTGTGTGTGTGTGTGTGTGTGTGTTCGATTTTACAGTCCGTCGGACGCCTTTGGTCGACCCTGTGTGTGTGATGTCAACCGCTTGGAGGCTCCTAGAGCTGCAGAGAAGCGCCCCCCCCCGCTTCGCATAACAATAAACACACTCCACCAGAGACCACACATGAGTGCCCCACATACCTTCTGGGCGCTGTCCTCTCCCCCGCACTCTGCCAGGATCATCTCGAGCAGCCCATCGTACCGCTCGAGCGCGGCGTTCAAATGCGAGGGGGACTTGGAGCCGGCAGACAGGAGGGCAAGCATAGCGGCCTGTGCGTGTGTATGCAAGTGTGTGCGCGTGTGCGTGTGTGTGAGTGTGAGTGCGTGAATGTGTGTGTGTATGTGTGTGTGCGTGTGTGTGCGTGTGCTCTAGGTAGAGAGCGTCATTCAAATGGGAGGGGGACTTGGAGCCGGCAGACAGGAGGGCGAGCATGGCGGCCTACGTGTGTGCGTGTGTTTGTGTGCGCGTGTGTGTGTGTGTGTGCGGGCGTGTGCGGGCGTGTGCGTGTGTGTGTGTGTGTGTGTGTGTGCGTGCGCGCTGTAGCTAAAGTGCGCGACGTTCAAATGGGAGGAGGACTTGGAGCCGGCTGACAGAAGGGCGAGCATGGCGGGCTGCGCTTGTGTGTATGTGTGTGCGTTTGTGTGTGCGTGCGTGCGTGCGTGTGTGGGCGTGTGTGTGTGTGTGTGTGTTTGTGTGCGTGTGTGCTCTAGCTAGAGAGTGCGGCGTTCAAATGCGGGGGAGGCTTGGAGCCGGGAGACAGGACGGCAAGCATGGCGGCCTGCGCTTGTGTAGTAGGTGTGACAACCTGTGTGAGCATCTTGCGCGCAATCGCTGTGTCCCCCTCTCCGCCGTCCAATGCGAACACACCCACCCACCCACCCACCTGCGCACACACACACACACACAAACACACACGCCATCAATACTATGCCATCAAAGGCGCACGGCGGACTGGACAATCGAACAAACACACTCGCAGCGTGTTTCGCGTGTTCTCTGTATCCCCTTCGCCGCCCACGTGCACACACACACACAACCTCCCCCCCCCACCCCCCACACGCACCCGCAGCATATCGCGCGCAAGTTCTGTGTCCCCTTTGCCCCCTACGCACTCACACACACAAAACCTCTCCACACACACACATACACACGCACCCGCAGCATCTTGCGTGCGCTCTCTGCATCCCCTTCGCCCCCTACGCGCTCGCGCAGCCACCGCAGCGCGTCCTGGCAGCTGGCCCTGCAAAAGTGTGGGCATGGGCGCCATGATGATGACACATGTTTATGCTGTGCTGCGTGTTTGTGTGGCACGCGTGTGGGAATGGGCTCCCTAGTTTGTACATGGACGTGTGTGTGTGTGTGTGTGTGCGCGCGTGTGTGTGTGCAGCTGCTGTGTGTGCCTGGCAGTTGGCCCTGCGCGCATGTGGGCATGGGCTCCATGGTTGTCCCCGCTAAAGGCCATTTTTCGCGAAGAAGTGTGAAAATCGTCGAATTCGACACTTTTGGAGCAAAATACCCGCGATTCGACCCCGCACTTCTCCCCCCAAATTTTCCGGTTTGTTCCCGCAAGAGAAGTCTACGGGGGCTGCGGGGGCGCTAATGACACCACTGGTGTGTGTGTTTGTGTGTGTGTGTGCGCATGTATGTTTGCGTGTGTGTGTGTCAAGGTGACGAGTGGTCACCCGATAGGGTGCCGGTACCGACAGATGAGATCACCGCTATTCACTGCAGAAAACACGGGAATACAATGGAATGCGTCGTGTGTGTGGGCATGCGTGTGTGCGGGATTCCCAGGAGAGTGTGACCGTCGCCATGGAGCATATGGTTTGCTGGTGGTTATCGGTTTAAGAAACCTAACAATCGAACACATCCATTACAGGTGTGTGTGTGTGTGTGTGTGTGTATACCATACGGTGTGTGCATGTGTGTGCGCGCGTGTGCAACATTAGAGCACCACACCACGTCACGTCAAGCCCTCGGTACATGAAACTTGCTGGAAAGCCAATGCTGCTGTTGCAAGGGTTCCCATTGACTGTGGCCCTCCTTGCTTCTTGCCAGACATGTCTATCAGAGACCGCTGTTTGAGGTAGTCTAACTGGCGGGAGCGGTAGTCTATCAGCCGGGAGCCGACGCTTCTCCAGTACACTTAATTGGGCTGGAGTAGCGGCGGGTGATCTCTAATAGAAGAGTAGCCTGCTTAGCTGGAAACCCTGCGTTACTTGTGACCCACCGCAGCGGAGCATTCGCGAACACCACAACACCCCCCATCACATCAAATCATCCCATGACATCACGGCGAGCCCTCGGTCCGATCCTCAGCACCGCACCAGCACCCACTGAGCGCGCACCCACTTGGCGCGTGTGTGTGTACATGTTGGTGCACATTTGTGCTAGTACAAGAGGAAATCCATCGTACTAGCGCATATGGCTGGTCACCCGCAGCGAACAAACTTAAGATCTATCTCCTATGGGTGTTTTTCGACTTCTGAAACGATTGCCGGGGTGTGTGCTTTAGTTAGCACAGGCATGAGCCGTAATCCAGGTTGCCTGCGCAGTGGGAGCTGTAACGAATGTCTCTCTCTCTGCCCATTTGCAGCGGCAGAGCACCACATCTCGGCCCAGGTGCTTGGGGTGACTAGGCCTTGAAGGTTTAGGGTTTAGGGTTAGGGTTTAGACTAAACCTTGAAAACCCATTTATGGGTTTATAAACCCTGTAACCCTAAACCCGAAAAACCCTAAAACCTTAAAACCCCAAGCAGCTCGGCCCAGTCACACCGAGTACCCACTTGGCGCGCAGTCGCGTCAGCAGCTCTCCCGCGACCACAGCGTCGCCCATCTGGGTGCTTGCTGCGTCGCCGCTGCCGCCAGCCATGTCGACGTCGACGCCTGGGCGTGCGTGTATTTGTGTGTGTGTGTGTGTGTGTGTGTGTGTGCGCACGCGGCGGTTGTGGTGGTTTAAGAATCCAACGAGCCCAACAGTGAGGACTCCTTTCGTCAAGGCAAGGGCTTATGATTCTGGAATCTGTCCAGATTGTGTCCAGACACCTGGACAGATCAGGCCTTGCTACACAGGGATCCAGGAATATTGGCGGTGTGTCTGATGGTTGTCCTGTCGAGCCGTTATTTCAGTATTCAATATTCATCAAGGCACCCACCTCCTCCACCCTCACGGGGCGCCGGGAGCTCCATCACCGCGGGCACCGCTCCGACGAGAGGCTTCAGCTTCTCGGGCACGCACTGCGAGCACGAGTGGATCAGGCAGTATGTGAGTGTGTGTGTGTGATGTGTATGTGCGTGTGTGTGTGCAGGGCGCTGCTCCAACGAGTGGGTTCAGCTTCTCGTCACGCACAGCGAGCATGAGTGGATCAGGCAGCACACGTGCGTGTGTGCGTGTGTGCGTGTGTGTGCGTGTGTGTGTGTGTGTGTGTGTCGCCTCTCCCATGGCGCCTCTCCCATGGCGCCTCCCATGGCGCCTCCCATGGCGCCTCCATGGCCTCCATGGCCTCTCCGCGGGCCTCCATGGCCTCCATGGCCTCTCCGCCTCCCATGGCGCCTTCCATGGCGCCTCCATGGCCTCTCCCATGGCGCCTCCCATGGCGCCTCCCATGGCGCCTCTCCCATGGCGCCGACTTTGAATACGGTTCACCACAGATCGCCGCTGCCGCATGGACCGCCTCCGTCAGCTACTCACTCTACAGAGTCCTTCTTCCGTCATCCACGCAGCCCCCCACGTCGAGTACCTGCGCCACCCTGGCCCCAACATGGAGTTCCCCTCCTCCGCCCCATGCGCTTATGCAGGCACCCCATGCGGGCGCCCGCATGCAGTCCCCGCCCCATGGTGACTGCACCCTCCCGCCCTCCTGCATCCCTCTCCCCCTTCCCTCCTGCACCCCCTTTTCCCCTTCTACACCCACCCTCCCTTTCACAGAACGAGCATGTCGTCCGCCACGTACCACCTTCTTCCATCGGCCAACCTCTGCCTACCTGTTCATCCTACCTGTTCATCCCAAAAATCCTCTCGTGCTAGCGCATATGGCTGGTCACTCGCAGCAAACGAACTTAAGATCCAAGGGTATTTTCGACTTCTGAAACGATTGCCCGGGTGTGTGTTTTAGTTAGCACAGACATGAGCCGTAATCCAGGTTGCCCGTGCGGTGGGAACTGTAACGAATGTCTCTCTCTCCCTGTGTGTGTGTGTGTTTGTGCACACTGGTGGCGCAAATTCTCAGATACTCTCCTCAACGATCCCTCTCTCTCTCTCTCTCCTTCTGTCTTGCGTTGGTGTGGCAGGGACGAGGTGTGTGAGCAGCCGCCCAGGGCTTTGGCTTGTGACTCAAGAGGGACCCCACCAACCCCTAACTACTACAAGCCCCTGCTGCTGCTGCTGCTGCTGCTGCTGCTCATGATGATGATGGATTTACAGTTGTGTGTGACGCACCTACAGGCCCTAAGCAAAACCGACCCACCCAGTCGACCAACCCACCTCGGAGATTCGCTCCCAGTATGAGAGGCGGATCAGGCGCGCAAGCAGCTGCTCCACGAACTGGCGCTGAGGGTGGGACGGAGGCTCGTCCGCGACCCATGCCCACCTACGTGCGTGTGCGTGTAAGCGAGCGAGCGAGAGTGTGTGTGTGTGTGTGTGCGTGTGAGTGTGTAGAGGGGATGAACGGGAGAGGACACACAATCAAGCACACACACACACACACGCACGCACGCACGCACCTGTCCCACGGCCACTGGTACTCAAAGTTGGACAGGTGGTAGGACAGCCAGCTGATGACGCGCCCACGCAGCTCTGGCGCCATCACGGGCACGCGCGCAAAGAGCTCGCGCACGCACGCCGAGAGCGCCTTTGGGAACTCGAACTTGGGGATTTTGCAGAGCTCGACCATGACCTGGGTGCGGGGTGTGGGGTGTGGAGGGTGTGGGGTGTGGACACTGTGTGGACAGGGTGTGTGAAGCGAGGGCGTGGCAGATGGGCCACCACGCACGCACGCACGCCGGCAGCGTCTTTGGCAACTACAACTTGGGGATCTTGGGTTCTGTTGAGGCTTTCACGCGGGAATGAAGCATTGCCAGTATTTTCCATGTGCTTTCGCCCAGCAATGCAACTCACCGTTGCAGTATGCCATTGGGTGCAGCTGCGGCGCCAGCAGCGTTATGAGCTGCGCACAGAGAAGCTCATGCGGCCATGTGCAGTACGGATTCCCATGGGTGTCGCTCCAATTTCTGGACAGCCCCTACCACTACTACCCACCGTGCAGTACGCCATTGGGTGCAGCTGCGGCGCCGGCAGCGTCATCAGCTGCGCAAAGAGCAGCTCCGCGAGAAGGTTCCGGTGCGGCCACGGCATCGGCATGCCAGCTACCAGCTTGCGAACGCACTCGACGCGGTTGGCGCTGTAAGAGGCCTGCATGTGTGTGTGTGTATGTGTGTGTGTGTGCGTGTGTGCGTGTGTATATGTGATGATGACCGGTAAGAGGCCAGCATGTGTGTGGGTGTGTGTATGTGTGCATGTGCGTGTGTGTGTGTGCATGTGCGTGTGTGTGTGTGTGTGTTCGTCAAGTTCAGTGCGCCCACGACATCAGCATGCCAGCAACAAGCTTGCGAATGCACTCGACGCGGTTGGCGCTGTAAGAGGCCTGTGTGTGCGTGTGTGTGTGTGTGATGATCACATGTAAGAGGCCTACATGTGTGTGCGTGTGTGTATGTGTGTGTGTGTGTGCGTGTACGTGTTTGTGTGTGTGTATTTGATGATATGTAAGAGGCCTGCATGTTTGTGTGTGCGCGCACGTGTGTGTGTGTGCGTGCGTGTGTGTGTGTTCGTTAGGTTCAGTGCGCCCACAGCATCGGCATGCCAGCAACCAGCTTGCGCACGCACTCGACGCTGTTGGCGCTGTAAGAGGCCTGTGTGTGCGTGTGTGCATGCGTGTGTGTGTGTGTGTGTGTGTGTGTGTGTGATGATCACATGTAAGAGGCCTACGCGTGTGCGTGTATGTGTGTGTGTGTGTTTGACCTTTTGTGTGTGTGTGTGTTTGACCATTTGACCTCTGGAACATTGCTTGTACTTTAGTACGGGTAGTGCTGTTGCAGTCATGTAACACTTTGGAATGGAATGGAATGTGTGTGTGTGTATTTGATGACATGTAAGAGGCCTGCATAATTGTGTGTGCGCGCGCGCGTGTGTGTGTGTGTGCGTGTGTGTGTGTTCGTTAGGTTCAGTGCGCCCACGGCATCGGCATGCCAGCAACCAGCTTGCGCACGCACTCGACGCGGTTGGCGCTGTAAGAGGCCTGCAGAGACACAGGGGTAGGGAGAGGGGCGGAGAGGGAGTGTGTGTGTGTGTGCGCGCGTTGCGCCCACGGCATCGGCATTCCAGAAACCAGCTTGCGCACGCACTCGAATATGTGTCTGCGCCTTTTGGGGCCTGCAGGTGGTGGTGGTGTGTATGTATGTGTGTGTGTGTGTGTGTGTTTGTGTGTGTGGTGGTGGTGTGTCCCGTTCCCACACTCCATCCATACTCCCTCCCTCCCCCACACCCCACACATTCCACACCCCGCCCCACACCCACCCGCGTATCCAGAAGCAGGTCCTCTGCCACGAAACACTCAATTGCTGCCCTCCCACACCCCACACATTCCACACTCCGTTCCACACCCCACACCCCACCCAACACCCACCAGCGTATCCAGCAGCAGGTCCTCTGCCACAAAGCGCTCGATCGCCGCCCTCGACCCCTCGGTGTGCTCGGTCGACAGCAGACGCAGGCCCCCGCGCGGGGGCAGGGTCACGCGCAGTGCGGCAGCGGTCTGAGGGGCGCTCAGGTCGGGTGACAGCCACTGCGGAGACACGTGTGTGTGGAGGGTGGGGTGGGTGAGGTGGGGTGGGGTGGTGGTGGGTGGGTGAGGGTCGAGGGTGGGAGGTTCACGCGCAGTGCGGCAGCGGTCTGTGGGGCGCGCGGGTCGGGTGACCACTGCGACCTTTTTACAGAGTTGGGGTTCCATCATCATCATAATAAGTAAGAGGTACTGTCTACACACGTGAGGCCCACCTGTGGCGTGGCCGGAACGACCAGGTCTGGCAGCGCGTGCGCCGACGCCGTCGCGAGCTTGACCTCAAACGGGGCGTGCAGCTGCGTGTGTGTGGTGTGTGTGTGTGTGTGGTGTGAAGTGTGTTTTGGTGGGGGTGGGGGTGGGCGGGGGTTCTGCGTGTGCGCCGACGCCGTCGCGAGCTTGACTTCAAACGGGCCGTGCAGCTGCGTGTGTGGTGTGTGGTGGTGGTGTGGTTGTGTGCGGTGCGCGGGTGCGGTGTGTTTTTTGGTGGGGGGGGGTGGGCGGGGGTCTGCGTGTGCGCACCCGTCGCGAGCTTTGACTTCAAACGGGCCGTGCAGCTGCGTGTGTGGTGTGTGTGGGGGGGGGGGGGAGGGGGGTATGTGTGTGTGTGGGGGGGCGGGGATGCGGTGTGCGCCGAGCCGTCGCGTCCTGACCTCAACAAGCGTGCAGCTGCATGGGTGGTGGTATGCGGTGTGTTTTGGGGGGGGGGTGGTTGGGGCGGAGGGGGCGGGGGGCGTGCGCGCGTATGTACGGCTCTTATCGTCGTACGCAGCAAGGGAGTCCAACGCGCGCGCGCACACTCTCTCTCCACGCACACAATCACACAGCCACGCACGCACACACAGCCACACACGCACACACCCAGCCTGGCAAGCACGCACGCCGGCATGCACACACACACACACAGCTGCGGGCCTCTTTCCTAGGGTCTAATGCGCCATCAAAGGTGTCCGACAGACTGTAAAATCGACCCACTACCACCACCACCACACGCACACACACACACACAGTAACAGTAACACGGGGTTTCCAGCTAAGCAGGAACAAGAGACACCCGCCGATACTCCAGCACACTACAGTACTAGAGTACCGCCGGCTCCCGGCCGATAGACTACTGCTCCCCCCGGCTAGACTACCCCAAACAGCGGTCTCTGAGAGACATGTCTGGCAAGGAGCATATAGGACCTTCCTCAGGGTCACAGTAGTGGCCTTGTGGCCAGTCAAGCCGGCAGAGCCGACTGGCGCTGACTGGAACGGTCCCCGCCTGGCAGTGCATGGCTGTCCAGCTCTCGTTTGCATGGGGCTCAGCCGGCACCCCATGCCTCATGCATGGCCAGGTCCCACCCTCCAAGGGGGGCATGGGCGACAGAGTTGTCATGGAGGCTGCCTGAAGACCTTCCAACGCCAGTCACCGGCAGACGAGCGACCCCGAGGATGAGCGCGGTGACGAACGCTGCGATTGGTGAAGCGGATTTACTCTGTGTTGCCTCGGCGGTCGCCACCGCTGAAGCCGTGATGGTAGCCCGCCTCCACGGGCAGCCATCTTGACCAATGTCCAGCATGCATTGACGGGCGCCAGCTCCTCCGCTCGTCGATCAACTCGTCGAGATCGGTGCCGCATGGCGTCCTGCATGGGGGAGGATAAGGGCCGTCTCCCAGCACGGGCCGCGGCAGCGCCGCGGCTACTCGTCAAGCCATGGCAGCGCCGGGCAAGCCGCTCCTGAAGTGTTCCACCGAGGGGCAGTCTAGCAGGAGCCGGGCCAGTGGTATTTTACCCCGCTCGTCAGCGGCACGGAGATCCTCGTCACCAGCAGCGCCGCATTGCTGGGTCCAGGGCTTGGCGACGAGAACGCGCCTCCGTTAATCGAGCCCCCCACACACACAACCAACCAACCAACCAAGCGTTACATGAGGCCGTCTGCGTCCACCGGCAATACCTGTATCACTAACACACACACACACACACACACAAACAGCCACACGCGCGCGCGCACACGCACACACGCACACACGCACACACATGCACACACACACACACACACACCCACACAGCCACAGCCACGCACGCACGCACCTGCGGGATCGATGAGACTGTCCACCCAGCGACGCGGCACGCCTGCACGGCGGCCCACAGCTGCAAGCAGGCACACGGCAAGGGGGGCGTGCACGTGTCAGTCATGTGGCGTGCCAGCGACGCGGCACGCCTGCACGGCGGCCCACAGCTGCAAGCATATGGGCAAGGCAGGGGGCGTGCGTGGGGGGGTAAGTGCCGCGTGCATGCGAGCGAGCGACGCGGCACGGGCAACGCCTGCACGGCGGCCCACCGCTGCAAACAGGGGCAGGGCAGGGGGCGCTCTCTCCCCCTCCCGTTCCCTCCCCCTCGCCCAATCTCTCTTTTCCCAGCCAGAATCACCTGAGGCAGGTGCGTCGCGGAGCCAGAGTCGCTCGCCGCGGCGGCGTCCGCGTTGGCGGCGTCGCCGGTGCAGTATAACAGTGCGCCTTTCGAAAACTAGGTGCGATTTGTACAAGACTTTAAGGGCAGAACCAGAGCCGGAATCACCTGAGGCAGGTGCGTTGCTGAGCCAGAGTCGCTCGCAGTGGCGGGTAGGCAACACCCCCTACCCGGAACCATGTAAATCCAGAAGATACAATCATCTGAGGCAGGTGCGTCGCTGAGCCAGCGTTGCCTGCAGCGCTGCCTCACCCGCCCCTGGAACACGCCCATGGGCGTTTTTTGTTCTACCAACTCTCTCGTTCTCTCCCCCCCCCCTCTCCCCCACTCTCTTCCCAGCCACAATCACCTGAGGCAGGTGCGTCGCGGAGCCAGAGTCGCTCGCCGCGGCGGCGTCCGCGTTGGCGGCGTCGCCGGTGGAGAAGAACGGGCGCGCGCACGCGTCAGACTTGATGGGGCGCAGCTCCATGTACTCATTGATCGCGTCGCCCAGCTTTGCCACCTCGGCCCCGCACGCCTCGGTCAGCTCTTGGCCAGACCACGGGATGGCGGAGATGGCAAGCACCACGAGCGCGTCTGCGTAGGGCTGTGAGGTGTGTGGCATGCGGTGCAGGGGTGTTGACACCGGGAGGGGGGGGGGAGATGGGGAGGGTGGACGACGAGCGCGTCTGCGTAGGGCTGCGGAGAGTGTGGCATGCGGTGCAGGGGTGTTGATAGAGAGGGGTTGAGTCTAGACCATACAGGGCAAAGCAGGTGCGAGATGGGTGCACGCAGCCAGGGTAACGTGCACGTGCACGTGCGCGGCTGCATACACCTGCACAGGGCGCTGGTGCAAATTTAAGTGCAGTGATGATGCATTCGAGATGAATGGTAAAGACATATGGTCGAGCGCTTTGAGCCATATTCACGAGAGGTTTTCGATTTTTACAGTCTTGTTGGACGCCTTTAATGGCGTATTAGACTTGTGCTTGCGCACTCAATCCCTGAGGCAGGCAGATACTATCACCCGTACCAGTCCACTGAGTGGATACACATTGACTGTGTCCATCCCACTAGCTCTAGTACACCTGGACGCGCCATGCGTCTCAGTTCGGGCAGCCAGCCTGGCCACCCTCCTCCTCCGTTCATCACCTATTCTCGAGAGGCGTGCAGGGCACACGTGAAGAGGGGCGCAGGGCGGGCATTCACCCGACACGTGGCGCCAGACGCAGAAACAAAAAAAACGTCCGCGGGCGTGCAGGGCGCGAGTGAGAGGGGCGCAGGGCAGGCATTCACCACACACGTGGCGCCTGCAGCGCTATGGCGAGGGGTTGCACGTCGTTCTAGGGGTAGGAGTCCTAGGGGTGAGCGTTTCAACCACCTCTCACCTACCATGTTGCACCAAACGCGTCTGCCGATCTCTCGTGCGCGTGTACACAGTGCGCATACGAGTCGGTAAAAACAAACGTGTTCGGTTGTATCAGCTTGGTTGTGTCAGTATCAGCAAGTATCGGAAAACGTCCGGGTTCCTCATCTGCCGCGTCGCGCCGCTCGCTCTAGTTTAGGGCAAAGGGTGAAGTCGCGGGGTGATGATGATGGTGGATGTTAGGCGTTCCCACACCCTCTTACGTGCCACGTGGCGCCAGACACATCGGCTGAGGCTTTGCGCGCGGCCGCGCTCTAGTCAAGGACTTAGGGTGAAGTTGGGGCGATGACGACGATGATGACGATGATGATGACAATGGTCGCTTTTAGGGGTGGGCGCCGAGCAAGGTCGAATACGCTGCCTGAAGGTGCGTCACACACGACTGTTTAATCCCTCAATAACATCATCATCATCATCACCCCCTCGCACCTGCCACGTTGCGCCAGACGCATCTGCTGAGCCCTCGCGCGCGGCCGCGCCACCGCTCACCAGCCCGCGCAGCATCGCGACCACGCTCGAGGCGTGCACCACGTTGACGGCCTGCGTGTGCAGGGCGGCAGGAGCAGCAGGGGCAGCAGCGTGTGCGTCAGCAGCAGCAGCGACAGCAGCAGCAGCAGGAACAGCAGCAGCAGCAACGGTCTGTTTGTGCGTGCGGCAGGAGCAGCCACGCGTGCGTCAGCAGCGGCAGCGGCAGCAGGAGCAGCAGCAGGAACAGCAGCAGCAGCAGCAGCGGCGGTGGCAGGAGCAGCAGCATGCGCGTCAGCAGCAGCAGCGTGTGCGTCGTCGTCAGCAGCAGGGGCAGGAGGAGCAGCATGTGCATCAGCATCATCAGCAGCAGCAGCGGCAGCAGCAGCAGCGAGCGCGCCAGCCAGCTTGCAGTGATGCATTGTGCGACCTCCTGTCCAACCAGCCCCCCCCCCCCCCCCCGGGCCACACACTCAACACACAACCCAGCACCAGCACAACACCACAAACCAACCGCCAACGCCACGTTTGCACACACACACACACAACACACACACACACACACACACAAGCACACACACACACACACACACACAGCACGCACTGCGAGAGCAGACAGGTAGCGCGTGAGCAGGCGCGCTGACCGCATGTCGCCGCCCCGCAGCGCGCTGTCTAGCGTTTTTACTGCGGCACCCAGAAGCTGCCCCACAAACTCGTGCTCTTCCACGTTGAGCAGGCCTGAGTGCGTGCGGGCGTGTGTGTGTGTGTGTGCTGTGCATGGTGTGTGTGTGTGTGAGTGTGTGCTGTTGAGGGTGGTAAGCACGGGTGCAGCAGGCACCCACCAGCTGCTCGTCCGCATTGAGCGAGCCTGGGGCGGGGTGTGGGTGTGAGTGTGTGTGGTGTTTATTATCCTGCGGGTGTCTCGAGTTAGGTGTTCGCCTTGATACCTGGGAAACTCGTCTGTGACTTCTCTTTGTCGACACCCCTGTCACGCACTCTAGCAGCCATCTCCACTCATCCACACTTATCAACGCCCCACAATCCCCACACCTCACCTGTCAGCAGCACATACTGCGGCGTCTTTGTCGACACCTCTGTCACGCACTCAATCAGAATCTCCAGCAGCTGCGCAGGCTTGGACTGGATCTCTCGCCTGCGCACCGGAACAGCCGCCATTAATAAGAGTGAGTCAGTTCGTCAGCGCGAGCGTGCGGTGCAGTACGTGACAGTGGTGTCCTTAAGGGAACCGAGAATGTCCTGTTTTCCCCCCGCAACATTAGAGGGAACATGCCGAATTGCCCCCGCAGGAGGCGATTGTTAGCGGAAAAGTGTGACATTGCCGAGCTCACACTTTTCAGAGCGAAATTCCCGCGAGTCGCCCCCGTAATTTCGCCCCAAATTTCCCGGTTTGCCCCCGCAGCGGGGGCTGCGGGGGCGCTAAGGACACCACTGGTACGTGAGCACACACGACGAGCCGGCATCAACTGGATCTCTCGTCTATGATGTGCACACCGCAACACCAGGCGCATCGACAAACAACGCCGTTGCGTGGGCCACGAGCGCGCAAACACGAATGGGCGAGCGGCCCCTGTGCAAATGAGGCACTCGCAAGCACTCCAGAGGAGCCGTGTGCAAATGAGGTACGGCCTGTGGCAGTGCAAACTATGCGCTCCCTGTGCAAATGTGGCACTCGCAAGTGCTCCAAAGGAGAGCTGTGTGCAAATAAGGCACTCAAAAGCGATGTTTGTGAGACGCCCTGCACCTGCTCTGCACACAAGATTTTGCTTCCGAGAGCGGGCAACCAGCCACTGCGCACCTGCACTGGTAGACGACCTCGTCAAATAGCTTGCCGTCCGACAGGTTCTCCTCGTACGCACCCTGTGTGCATGTACGTGTGCATGCGTGTGTGTGCATGCATGGATGGCATGCTATTGCCAGGCGGCACAAAAAAGAAGCAGCGGCCTCGGGCATGGACCTGCCGGGGCCGCACACAATGTGTGCTGCGCTCACATGCATGCATGTGCTCACGCAATGCGGCACACACACACACAGGCATACGTGCACGCGTGCAAACAGACATACACATGCACGCACGCATGCATGCTTGATCTGCTGCCCTGGGTGCACTCGCGTGCTGACCGGCACTACTTCTGTGCATGAGTGCTGCATGGCGGTGCGCATGCATGCATGCTCTGATCGCACACCTGCTGCCTGTCCCCCAGGCCCATGAGCTTGGGGATGAGGCGGCCGCCACTGCCGCCGTCGCCCCCGTCGGCATCTCGGCCGCGTTTGCTGCCCACGAAGGAGCGCTGGAAGTGCTGGCCATCACCTCCGCCCCCGCCACGGTGTCCCCCACCTGCCCCCCTGTCATCGTTGCCACGGTTGCGATCGTTTCCTCCACGGTTGCCACCACCGCCAGCCCCCCTGTCGTCACGGCGCTCGTTGCCCCTTCGCCTGTCACCACCCCCTCCAGCGCCGCCTCCGCCCAGAGCTCCGTCACGACGATCGCGGTTGCCATCTCGATACCTATCGCCCATGATGCGCGAGTGGGCGATGCGATCGAGGACGAACAATGATGATAATGCCCCACACTAATAGTGTGGGAAGAGTGATGACGAATAAAATGCTGATGTCATAATAAAAACCGCGCGCACCCGCGCCGTTTGCCTGCACAAGTAAGTAACGTGTTGGAAGCCGCCACGAAGCTGAAAACGAGAAAAAAAACGCGAAAATGGCGTTTTCGTCAAACTGAAATCGAAGAAAACGACCCCCGCGCAGCGATTACACTATCATTGATTCGACCCCCGCCCCCGCGAACGGGCGCGTACGGTAATAATTATAATATCGCACACAACGACGACGACTACAGTTGCTGGTCTGCAGAGCTTGCCACGTCGCGTTGCGCTGGGGGTTTGATATGCACCGCATTCCAGCAGGGTTGCACGGTACGTGAGTACGCGTACGTACGTATTTTTCGTACGTACGTACGTACGTACGTACGTGATGGAGCGTACATACGTACACCCTGTACGCAGCACTGCACGCCTTTTACTTGAAACACAAAACGGTCATAACTCACGCTCCTGTGCTTGGATCGGGACCATTCCACTTGCATTGGAAAGATTTCAACAGGGGCTATCCAGAGCACTGCTCGTATGCAGCATTGCACTGCAGTGGGGGGAGGGTGGGTGGGCCCGGGGTTCTGCTGAAGCACCACGCGCGCGCGCTCGCAACGACGCACACAACAACGGACGTAACTCCCTGTCCTCTGCCTGGATTTTCACCATTCGACTTGCATTGGAAAGCTTGTAACACGAGCTATATGTGCGACCTCAGTATGCAGCAGGGCATTGCACTAGGGGTGTGTGTGCTGCAGCACACCACGCGAGCACCGCACCACACGCGCGCGCACGGCAGCAACTCGCTGCCTGCAAGGTCCTCCCCTGCTGGAGCGCACTGCTACATATCAGCAGTGATCCGGAGATTCCTTTCTACCAGCTTTCCAACGCAAGTGGAATGGTTCCAATCCAAGCACAAACGCGTGAGTTATAACCGTTTTTGTGTTTCAAGTAAAAGCCGTGTAGTGCTGCGTACATGGCGATTTTCGCACGCGTACGGCAAGCGTACGTACTTATTTCCAAAAAATACGTACGAACGTACGCTCCAGACCCGAAATACGCACGTACCATGCAACCCCGCATTCCAGCTCCTGCCCCTGCACGCCCACACGCCGCTCAAACAAGCCGGGTACCGCACGCGAGCAGAGCGCCTTCGGCTTTGCGAATAAGAAATGAAGACTCTGCTACGGCATAGGAAGCCAAGATCTAAATCACCCGCGGCGGTTGTCAGGGTTGCACGGTGCGCTCGTCCTGAGGGGGGTCGGCGTCCTGACTGTACGTAGGACGGTACTCCAGGATGCAGTACAAGGACGCGGGGAGTGTGGCGCGATCGTGCCACGCTTAGTCGCTCGCGAGCGACTAAGTGCCCACACCCCGTCATACACAACTCCGTCGATCCTCAATTGACGACCCAAGCAGTTCCTTGGAAAGCCCTTGTTATAAGCTCTCCAGCATATGTCGAATCGTCCAAATCGGTGAAGCAGCCATGAAGCTATGGCCGTGGCCGTTTCTGTGTGGCAAGTAAAGGCGTCTGGTGCTGCCGCCGATCGCGTCCTGCAGTACGCACCCAGCGTACTGTCAGGACGCAGGACGTGGTATCGTACCCCAGTACAAATAACGTCCCAGCCGCCGGCCCACACACGATGATCATGCGAGACTGACTCTGCAATTGCAAGTCGATATATCAGTGGCATGGGCGCACGCATCAGCAGTCGACTCAAAAGCGCAGACGCCCCCCTTCATTTGTGTGGTCTGCAAACGCCCCGTCCCCAGGCCAGCACCAATTGATACTTATAATCAACAAGCGTTTGCTGCCTTGCGGTAGGGGACCTAGGGGTGCGCCCACGCTCTTTACAGAGTTGGGGTTCCCTACCACCAACAGCCAGCCATCTCAGTAAGGTGCTCGGGCCATACGCGCCGAGCACGGTCTTATACGCCTTTAGAGGTGTCCTTGACTGTTACATCCATCATCATAATGTTAGGGGGCAGACAGCCCTAGTCTCGCAACATATTCACAAGCTCTACATCCTCCCGACTTTCCACGTGCAATAACAAGGGTATGCGTAGTGCAGCGCATCAATCTCCAAGCAGCAGGTTGACAACCAGCGCCTTGCAAGAGACGCGCCAAACGCAGCAGGTTGAGGATACAGTGAAATCTGGTGCTCAGCTTTGAATTACATCCACGCGTTACCCTGGTACTACCCTCACGGCCTCTCCTTGTAGAGCTTTCTAGACTTCTATTATGGGCTTTGACTCACGCCCCAGGTTCCTCCGAACGCGAACATGTAAAAACGGTTGAACCCACGCGTCTACCCATCTGGGATTCAAAAGAAAAATCCCAGCGCGGTGCGCTGCTGTTATTGAACACGGTGTACACGGTGTTACGGGACAAGGGGGCTTGCTTGGGGCGCGGGCTTCACATGGAAGGCGTTGCTTCCCGTGCGGTGAGGCCTGGCTACTCAGAGCACAGCCCCGCAGCACACGGCGCCCTGTACACAAACACGTTTGATTGACTGTGCACGAGCATGCAGAGATGACTTTATGAAAACGTGGGAACAGTGCTCGACCCTATAACTCATCGGTGGAGGTGGCTTCGAAAATACCCAAAACGTAGGCATTGCGTGGGCATGGGAACTAGTGAGGAGGACGCGCAGGAGTAGCCTGCCGGAAGGTATGCTTTGCATCACCCACACTACCGCCACCGGGAGTACGTCGCCTTGGTGGAAGAGAGGGAGACAGGAAGAGATCACGCCTTTAAACGCCTTGCTTTGAGTCACGCCTAGATGTACGAGTACTTGACCATCTGCGACGAGGTGGTTGTGTTAGTAAGTGGGTTAGGTGGGTAGGACACGAATCCCAAGAGGAGGGCAAACACGGCCCCCCACGAGCACAGACAACCCAATATAAAAAATCACACACAACCCAATGGAAGCAGTCACGCGCAGCCACACACACCTGACCCCCCCTGGCAGGCTGGCGCGCTGCGTGGCCTTGCAGGCTCTCCTAGTAGAGCCCCCTAGACATGCAATCTAGGCCTGAACTTTTGCTCCCGGATCCTCCGGGTGCAAACATGTAAAACCTGTCGAGCCACGCACCTGGACGAACTCGTCGAACCCAATCGTGTCGTCTCCGTTCAGGTCGGCGCCTCTGCGCGTGCACCAGTGGTGTCATTGATGAAACCAAGAATGCCCTGTTTGCCCCGCAATATTGGAGGGAAATTGCCGATTTAGACTTGCAAGAGTTTTTTGGTGCAGACAAGTGTGAAACCGTCAAATTTCACACTTAACGGAGCGAGATCACCGCAATTGGCCCAGCAGTTTCCCCCAAGTTTCCCTGTTTGCCCCCGCAGCGGGGGCTGCTTGGGCTGCGGGGGCGCTTATGACACCACTGGCGTGCACACAAGCAGCGAGACACACACGGGTTTAACAGGTTTTACACGTACGCGCCCGGAGGACCCCGGGTCGTGAGGTGAGGCCTAGACTAGATGTCGAGGGGGGCTCTACTAAGAGAGCCTGCAAGGCAAGACGCACACGGATCATGCACGGCCGTGTGTGCACGCGCGCTCACACATGTGTGTGTGCGGTGTGTATGTGGTGTGTGGTGTAGGGGCAAGGGTATTGGCAGCGAGATGCGTGTGTGCGTGCATCATGCGTATGTGCGTACGCGGGTGAAAATGGCGGAGGCGGAATGACATGCACAGCCGCACCGGAAGAGGGCGTCGACTTCAAATTCGTCATAGCCAGTTTTCTTTGCCATGTCTTGCACCTCCTGAGGCGTGCGCGTGCGTGTGTGCGCATGTGTGTGTGTGTGGTCGATTTTACAGTCTTGTGTGTGTGTGTGATTGTGCGTGTGTGTGCACATGAAGGCGCATGTGTGAACGCGCGTGCGTGCGTGCGTGAGTCAAGCGTGTGCGCGCACGCGTTTTCGCGTTCTCGCAGCCCTTCACCGCACCTTCCACTCCAGCACCCCGTTCTTGTTTGCATCGTAGAGCAGAAACATCGACCGAATCTCGTCGAGCTCAGTCTTTGTCGGCTCCCAGTCGGGGGGTGGTGCGCCGAGTGCAGAGGTGACGGGGTATGCCCACAGGTACATGGCCTGTACAGGGTGTGATGATGGACTTTACAGCCTGTGTGACACCAGACATGATGTATGAGACCCGTGTCGGCACTAGCGCCCGACACCTCGACTCGGTTTCAGGTGTCGGGCTTCATGCGTAGGGTTCAAGGTTCAGGGCTAAGGGTTTAGGGTTCAGGGCTTAGGGCTCAGGGCCTAGGGTTCAGGGCTTTAGGTTCAGGGCCTAGGGTTCAGGGTTTAAGGCTTGGGGCTTATAGCTCTTACGGTTAAGGGCTTAGGGTTCAGCGCGCGTCGTTTGCGACCGGGTGTGCTTCAATTCATTGAGGTTGTTCACCCTCTTGCTGGCGCACGGTTGCTCCCGCCTTAAAACGGAATCCCTTCAATTGATGACTAGAAACAGCCTATCTAGGTCTGCCGTGAAGAGTTCTCTATAACGATCTCTCTCTCTCACTCTCTTCAATTCAACGCTCGTGCGTCCTCTGATGGGGAGGGGGGGTGGGGGTGCGTCTCCATGCGTGCACTGGTCGATAGATAGCGCTGCAGCCGGGGGACAGCGCCCAGACCTGCAGCGCACACCTTGAGCTCTTTCGACGTGGCGGCCGGGTAGTAGCGCACAAGCACCTCGTCAAACCTGTGAGTGTGTGTTTGAGTTAGAGTGAGTGTGTGTTTGTGTGTGTGCTGCGGTGTGTGCGTATGTGTGCGTGCGTGTGCGCGTGCGTGTCTGCTGCGATGTGTGTGCTGGTGCGCTGTGCCTGTGTGCATGTGCATGCTGTGCACGCATGGTCTGCATGTGTGGTCGACTTTACAGTCTGTCAAACGCGACGTGTGCGGCAGCGCCACCAGGCAAGGGGGCACACCCATCCTGTCTGCTCATTTGTGTGCAAAATCACAGGGGCTTGAACGTGCTTGACGCGTTGGGGAGGCACTGGGGCCATGCGTGTCATGCATGGACTGTTGCGGCATGCCCCATGTTGCGCCGCCATGGGGTGGCAACAACTCTGCAGCGAAACCCCCGCCGCCCTCTCCACCATGCCATGCGGCATCGCAGACGCGCGCGTGTCCGGCCCTCTGCGCCCTGAACCTCCTCGGCTTGCCATGCTACCACCCACGTGAGAATGCCGTCCTTGTTGACGTCCATGGACTGCCGGGCGTGTTGCGGGTGTGGAAGGAGAGGGAGGGGTGTGTGGGGCAGAGTGTCAAACGGGGGCATTGGGGAGAGCAGGCACCGCACCCGCACGCACACACACAACGCAGATTCTCTGTGCTCTGGCGGGACGACGCGCAGGCGCACGCCCTTCTTCCAAAGGCTTTACGGGCTCTGGTGGTGGAGATCTTGGATGGCGTGGTGCCAGAAGCCTATTTTGTCCTGAGCAGGACTGAGCCCCCCGCCCCGCAGGTGCTCAGCCGTACGGTCACCCTACCACATTCCTAACGCCTGGGGCGGCGCCTGAGGCGCCGCCTTGACTTGCGCGGCGCCTCAGGCGCGCAGAGACCGCCTCAGGCGCACCTCCGATCGGCTGAGGCGGCGCCTCAGGCGCCACCTTGGGCGCCCACCACCGCCTGAGGCACCCCCGACTGCCCCAGGCGCTGTGATCGCTTCGACTTGCGCGCCTCACGTAGGGGCTGTGGTAGGGTCATTTCTAGATGCAAAGCAGGCGCCCACAGCGCCCAATCGCACACACATCACGCACCCGGATGAACGCGCTTTCGTTCATTGGGAGCCGGTGAATGTCTGGCCGCTTCATCGCCTGCGACAGCTCCTTGGCGGTCACTTTGCCATCGTTGTTAACGTCGTACGACTTCAAGGAGGCGGGTGGGAGAGGGGGGGGGGACGTTGTGTGTGTGTGTGTGGGGTGGGGGGGGTGCGGCATGCGAGACAGGGAGGGTGAGGGGAAGAGGTTCACACCGCCACCAGGCCAGGAGGTGTGTGTGCGTGAGTGTGTGTGTGTGTGTGTGTGCATCGAGCAGCCGTCGAGCAGTAATCGAGGAGACGTAAGCGTTGGCACCCACGCTCAGCAGGTGGCTCACCTTGAAGAGATTGTAAATAGTGAGAACCTCCTGCGCACGTGGCAGGGGTGTGTGTGTCCGTGTGTGTGTGTGTGTGTGTGTGTGCGTGATGGAGCCGCGTCACGCCTGCTGCCTGCCCAACGTGCGTGCTCCATCGGGGGTGCTATGGCCTGCCCTTGCCTAGTCATGAGGGCTAGAGAGAATGCACTGGACGGCAGTCCCGCACTGCATGCACATGCGCCATGGTGTTGCGTCCATGGCATGCTTGCAACTCAGTGATGCGTGGCCGCATGCTCTTAGGGCCCACCTTCTTCGAGTACTTGACACCTGTGACGATGGCCTTGCCCTGAGCAGGTATGTGCAGGCACATGGCAATTGGCATCAGTATCAGTATCATTCTGAGTACTCACAGGACGATTCGCGGGTGGGTGGGTGGAATGGGGTGGTTGAGTGCATGCAACGTGCGTCAGACCACCCACCATTGCTCCAGAACTGTTCTTGAGGGTTTGCCGCCCCGACCATTCCGTTTGTTGCGACACACTTTCAAAAGTATGTACGGTTTTTTGACCCAAATAAGACCCAAATCAGCCCCGCATCACCTCAAGAGGATGAGGATGCACATCCAGCGACATATCTCGTCGGTCTGACTAGTTGCGCGTTATAAACTCGCTTGGCCTCCCACACACTCCGCTCTTGGCGCGAGGCTGAGGGCAGGCGCAGCTGTGGGCGAGGAGGAGCAGCGGGAGTCCATCATGTCTGTGCACACCATCGCGCCAGGTGGGCTACATGAGTGGGGCTCGAGTGCGCGAAAAAACCCAGCTGTTGACTGCCCTCTCCCTGCACACACACAGCGTGGCAGCACCCCTACGTAAACGTGTTCAAGCTGTGCGAAGTGGACCAGCTCAAGGATGTGCTCGTGCAGGGCGACGTCACGGAGGCTATGGTACGGCGCAGGTGCATGCAGGGCGCATGGCGCATGGCGCATGGCGAGTGACTCGCAGCACCCCCCCCCCCCCACACACACAACACACACAACACGCACACGCGTCATGAAAGATGTGCCAGCCCGCAGCCAGCCTGCAGCACTCGCAGGGGGGCGGTTGCTGCATGTTGGCGTCCCTCGACTGCGCAATGTGTGTGTGTGTGTGTGTTGTCACGCACGCATGCACCCCCGCATCCACGTCCCACCCCACAAACACCCCACAGGACCGCATCATTGGCAAGAAGGTGTTCAAACTGCGCGGCACTATCCCAGCGAACAACTTCCTACAGGCGCGCGTGTGTGTGTGTGTGTGTGTGGTGTGTGTCTCGTGTGTGTGTGTGTGTGTGTCGTGTGTTGAGCGTGTGTGCGCATGTGCGTACGCGTGTGTGTGTGTGTGTGTGTGTGTGTGGACAGGCTGTGGCAAACATCCATCTCCAGGCACGCGTGCGTGTGTGTGTATGTGTGTGTGTGTGTATCGCCCCATGGAATTAATCGGCCCATGGGGAGATGATACGCCGCGATTGAAGTTGAAGTTGGTTGGCCAGAGTGGCAACCCCACCCGCCATGTAATGTACCCCTCTTAGCGCTGATTGGTCACCCGCTGTAGACCGAAACACATGTGCCATTTGACCTCTGGAACATTGCTTGTACTTTAGTACGGGTGGTGCTGTTGCAGTCATGTAACACTTTGGAATGGAATGGAATGTGTGTGTATGTGTGTGTGTGTGTTTGTGTGTGTGTGCGTGGTCGATTTTCCAGTCCGTCGTGTGTGTGTGTGTGTGTGTGTGTGCTGTGTGTGTGTGTGTGCGCGCGCATGCGGGCGGTAGTGCACAACTCTCCTGCACTTGCACGTGTGTGTATGTGTGCATGCGTGTGTTGTGTGTTACTGTGTGGCTCGTCGACAGCCTCCAGTGCCCCCCCCCCCCTTGCCCCAGCTAGGATGTTTCCATCGGCCACCCTTGCAATCACTCTTTGGTCACTCTGCCAGTGACTCTTGCATTCACTCTTAAGGTCATTCTTACAGTCACCCTTGTTGCCACTCTAAGGCCACCCTTGCGGCCACCCTTGCGGCCACTCTTGCGGTCTCTCCTGCGGTCACTCCTGCCGTCACTCTTACGGCCACTCTTGCGGTGTCTCTTGCTGTCATGCTTGCGTTCACCCCTGAGGTCACTCTTGCGTTCACTCTTGAGGTCACTCCTGTGTTCACTCTTACGGCCACCTGAGGTCACTCTTGCAGTCACTCTTACGGCCACTCTTGCGGCCACTCTTGCGGCCACTCTTGCGGTCACTCATGCAGTCACTCTTGCTGTCACTCTTATGGCCACCCTTTCGTTCACTCTTGCATTCACTCTTGCATTCACTCTTACGGTCTCTTCCCACTTCCCGCAGGTGCCGAAGCACCGGTCACACTTACGATCACTCTTCCAGTCACTCTTACAATCACTCTTACGGTCACTCTTCCCACTTCCCGCAGGTGCCGAAGCGCCGGTCGACGAGCCTCAGCCTCAACGGCCACTCGTGCGGTCACTCTCACGGCCACTCTTGCCGTCACGCTTGCGTTCACTCCTGATGTCACACTTTCATCCACCCTTGCCCACACTTCCACTTCCTGCAGGTGCCGAAGCGCCGGTCACTCTTTCGATCACTCTTCCAGTCACTCTGTCGATCACTCTTACGGTCACTCTTCCCACTTCCCGCAGGTGCCAAAGCGCCGCTCGACGAGCCTCGGCCTCAACGGCCCATTCCTGTATATCCAGTTCAAGGCCTCACCCGTCAAGGTCTTCATCATACATGTCGACCTGCTCACACATGACGGTAATGTGCACCGAGTCTCCATCTCAAACATGTACTCGCCAGACTCGATCAAGGTACGCTGCGGAGATGTTTTTTGTGCGTGTTTGGATGTCTGGATGCATGGAGGGATGGATGTGTGTGTTTATATGCGTGCGTGCGCATGTGTGTGTGTGTGAATGTGTGTGTGAATGTGTGTGTGTGTGTGTGTTTGTCAGTGGTGGGGCCACTGGGGCCACTGGGGCTCGATTAACGGAGGCGCGTTCTCGTCGCCGAGCCCTGGACCCAGCAATGCGGCGCTGCTGGTGACGAGGATCTCCGTGCCGCTGACGAGCGGGGTAAAATACGACTGGCCCGGCTCCTGCTAGACTGCCCCTCGGTGGAACACTTCAGGAGCGGCTTGCCGGCGCTGCCATGGCTTGGCGAGTAGCCGCGGCGCTGCCGCGGCCCGTGCTGGGAGACGGCCCTTATCCTCCCCCCATGCAGGACGCCATGCGGCACCGATCTCGACGAGTTGATCGACGAGCGGAGGAGCTGGCGCCCGTCAATGCATGCTGGACATTGGTCAAGATGGCTGCCCGTGGAGGCGGGCTACCATCACGGCTTCAGCGGTGGCGACCGCCGAGGCAACACAGAGTGAATCCGCTTCACCAATCGCAGCGTTCGTCACCGCGCTCATCCTCGGGGTCGCTCGTCTGCCGGTGACTGGCGTTGGAAGGTCTTCAGGCAGCCTCCATGACAACTCTGTCGTCCATGCACCCCTGGAGGGTGGGACCTGGCCATGCATGAGGCATGGGGCGCCGGCTGAGCCCCATGCAAACGAGAGCTGGACAGCCATGCACTGCCAGGCGGGGACCGTTCCAGTCAGCGCCAGTCGGCTCTGCCGGCTTGACTGGCCACAAGGCCACTACTGTGACCCTGAGGAAGTTCCTCTCCTATATGCTCCTTGCCAGACATGTCTCTCAGAGACCGCTGTTTGGGGTAGTCTAGCCGGCGGGAGCGGTAGTCTATCGGCCGGGAGCCGGCGGTACTCTAGTACTTAAGTGTGCTGGAGTATCGGCGGGTGTCTCTAGTAGAAGAGTAGCCTGCTTAGCTGGAAACCCCGTGTTACTGTTACTGTTACTGTTACTGGGGCCACCGAGTCTCCATCTCAAACATGTACTCGCCAGACTCAATCAAGGTGCGGTGGTGTGCAAAGCTTGTGTTTGTGCGTGTTTGGATGTATATTTGTGCTCGTGTGCATGTGCATGTGTGTGTGTGTATGCTTGTGTGTGTGTGTGTGTTTGCGCGCCAGCGACAGGACGAAAAGCAACGTGCACCAAGTCTCCAGCTCAAACATGTACTCGCCAGACTCAATCAAGGTGCGGGCGGGTGTGTAGCACTAGTTTTGTGGCTGGTCTGGCTCGGCCTGTCAAAGCCAGTGATTTCCTTTTCAGCTCTACACAACCATTTTGCTGTATTCCGGCTGTACTTTGACCTTGCACACAGCTCAACCCATTAAGTGGATTTTGAGTCTGACAAGCCCGCCAGACAGAGCACGTCAACAGCTTTAAAATGACCTATGTATGAAGACAAACGGTCAACAAGCGGTCAACGGTCAACGCGGTCAAAACAAAGTCCGGCTGTGGAACATTTCATTGAAAATCCTGAAAAGGAATTCACTGATGAAAGCTTTACCACTGGGCCTGAAGTTGGAGGAGAGCGGGTGTGGGTTCCCGCTCTACCCTCTAACCAGTTACAGTTACATGGCATTCCAGCTAAGACAACACTAGTCCTAGTGCCACCGCCCTGTGAAGGACGATAGCCACCAGCCGGTTACCTGCCGTCTAGACTACCGCTCCCGCCGGCTAGTTTAGACCCAAACAAGTCCCTGAGGGACATGTCTGGCAAGGAGCGTATAGGAAAGGACCGTCCTCCTCCTGGCCTTTGAGGCCAACCACGCCGGCTGTGCCGACTGGCGGCGCTGAAGCAGAAAAGTCCCCGCCTGGCATGGTGCATGGTTGTCCAACTCCATGCATGGGGCTCTGCCTGCGCCCCATGCGTCATGCATGGCCAGGTCCCACCCTCCAGGGGGGCCTGGGCAAACAGAGTCGTCATGGCAGGCTGCCTGAAGACCAATGCCGACGCCAGTCACCGGCAGACGAGTGCCCCCGAGGGTGAGCGCGGTGACAAACGCTGCGATGGTGAAGCGGATAAACTCTGTTGTTGCCTCGGCGGTCACCACCGCTGAAGCCCTGATGGTAGCTCGCCCCCACGAGCAGCCATCTTGACCGATGTCCAGCATGCATTGACGGGCGCCAGCTCCTCCGCTCGTCGATCAACTCGTCGAGATCGGTGCCGCATGGCGTCCTGCATGGGAGGAGGATAAGGGCCGTCTCCCAGCACGGGTCGCGGCAGCGCCGCGGCTACTCGCCAAGCCATGACAGCGCCGGGCAAGCCGCTCCTGTAGTTTCCACCGAGGGACAGTCTAGCAGGAGCCAGGCCAGTCGTATTTTATCCCGCTCGTCAGCGGCACGGAGATCCTAGTCACCAGCAGCGCCGCATTGCTGGGTCCAGGGCTCGGCGACGAGAACGCGCCTCCGTTAATCGAGCCCCAACCAGGGATTTAAAGGGTCGGATCTCGAGATGTCAGGCCTCTGGCTGGTCCTGACACACATCACCCTTCGTGCCAATTCCTTACTGGACATGCGCAAGGGTAGCTGTTACAGGTTTGGACTGGGAGGCGCTGGCGCGGGCTGGCGTGGGCGTCGGTGCGTGCGGGTGTGGCACCGGCGCTGGGAAACATGCACACACACACACACACACACACACACACACACACACACACACACACACACACGCACGTGCATGCACGCCGTCAACACCATGCACGCACGCACCCTCGCAGCGCAAGTCATCGGGCATCCAGATCCCCTTCCCGAGCCCCAGCCATCGCTGGTGAGCAGTGATTTTCTTTTCAGGAATTTGAATTAATTCTTCCACAGCCGGATTTTGCTTTGAACGCGTTGACCGTTGGCCTCCCGTTGACCGTTTGTCCTCCTATATGCGTCACTTGAAAGCTCTGGACGAGCCCTGTCTGGCGGGCTCGGCAGACTCCCAATCCACTGAATGGGTTGAGCTATGTTCAAGTTCAAAGTTCAGCCGGAGTACAGCCAATGGCTGTGGAGAGCCGAAAAAAAAATCACTGCTAATGATTCGGCAGAGTGGGCAGGAGGTAGAGGGTGGAGGGCAGAGGCAAAAAAGAGGGAAGAAGGAGGAGGGCAGAGGGCATCCAGACCCCGTTCCTAACTTACCAAACCTTCACCTGTAGCTTTTGCAATGCGATGGGAATGTTGACGTCACTAGTCTGGACATGGTCACTGTTGTCCTTCTCTGCAGGGCAGGCCTCCCCTCCTTTACACCCTCGATCATTCTACTAGTATCCAACTAACCCAACCCTCTTTGTACTTAACTCCAACTAGCCCAACCCTCGTATATACCATTCAATGGTAAATACACACCTAATGCAATGATTGCATCAGCACGTGTGTCCTGGCTTTGGACATGGTCGCTGTTCTGGCTGGCTTCTCCGCGTCTCTGCTTGGGACTGAAACTGACACGCCAACTTGCAACTCAATCCAACACTGTCTTATCTGCATCTCTGCTTGGGACTGAAACCACACCAACTTGCAACTCAATCCAACACTACTAGGTGTGTCCTGGCTCTGGACATGGTCGCTGTTCTGGCCGGCTTCTCCGCGTCACCGTTTGCGTCGCTGCGCTCGCTGACGCTCTGTTCGTGGCTCATTGTACGATCGATATACACGAGCGAGCTTAAATTTAGTCTACAGGTGTGTGGGTGTGGAGGCGCGCGTGTGTGTGTGTGTGTGTGTGTGTGTGTGTGTGTGTTTGTGCGGAGGGGCGGTGTTCAGGCGGTGCGTGGGAAGGATGTTCGGGTGTATTAGTGGATGGGTGTTTTGGGGTGGGGTGGGGTGTTTGGGGGGGTCCTGGTGGTCCATCTACACACGAGCATAAGGTCAGCTTGCAGATGTGATGTTTGGGTGTGGGGTGTGGAGGCGTGGGGTGGGGTGGGTGTGCGCAGGCGGTGTTTGGGAAGGCGCGTGTGTGTGTGTTTGTGTGTTTGGGGAGAGCAGGGGCTGGGTGTGCATGATGCCATCCGTGGCCATGCATCATGCCACTCAACACACATTCACTCACCCTGAACCCCTTCCTAAAGCTCTTGAACAATCCAATGATATAGTACCTAATGAAGAGTCATTGCACGATGGCGACATTCAGTTTGGCTTAGAAGCAGCCATTCTACAATGAGTGGCAGAACAACGCAATGCATACATAATGGTTAATACTTGGTGAATACCACTGCAACGGTGGCAGACAGAGCACTGGTGCTCTGGTCTGCTCAGCGACCACGAAACCAAAGTCAACCAACACACTCCTCCCCCTCACCCTCCCAATCCTTCTCCACCGCTGCAGCACCTGCCCGTGGCATGGCCCCCTCCCACACACTCGAAACCTCTGTATTTGAGATGCGCCACCACTATCATACACCGCGTTCACGCACCGCCACCACGCACCCCCTGCATATGCACATGTGCCCCCTCCCCCCCCGCCCCCCTGCATAACCGGCCCCGGGCCATGGCCCCCTCCCACGCACTCGACACCACTGTGTTTGAGATGCACCACCAACACGCACCGCTTACACACCGCCGCTTGCACGTGCCCTCTGCGCCTGCGTTTGAACCCCCCCACCCTGCCTGCCCCGCGACATGGCCCCCTCCCACACACTCGACACCTCTGTGTTTGAGATGCACCGCCAACACGTACCGCCGCTTACACGCACCCCCTGCATATGCGCGTGCCCCCCCCCCCCCTTGCAGAACCTGCCTTGTGACAACATGGCCCTCTCCCACGCACTTAACACATACTCCGTGATGCACCGCCACCACTCACCGCTTTCACGCACCGACCACGCGCCCTCTGCGTGTGCGTGTGCCCCCCCCCCTCCCCTTGCTCTTGCAGAACCTGCCTCATGGCATGGCCCCCTCCTACGCACTCGACACACACTCCATGCTGCACCGCCAACACGCACCATAGTCACGCACCGCCTGCACGCCCCTCCCTGTGTGTGCGTGCGTGCCCCCCCTGGGTTTGCACCTCTATGCTTGAGTGGGGTCTCGCGCCTGCTTTTTGGGTGGCTTGCTCGAGCTTTGGAGCCGCATCTGTGCCCCCCAGCAGTCGATGTAAATAACTCACCATGTCCCCCCCTCCTTTCTGTAGAACCTGCCCCGCAACATGGCCCCCCCCCCAACGCACTCGACACACACTCGGTGCCGCACCGCCGCCACGCACCAATTTCACGCACTGACCACGCGCACTCTGCGCGTGCGTATGCCCCCCCCCCTCCGTGCCCGTGCAGAACCTGCCCCGTGACATGGCACTCTCCCACGCACTCAAAACCTCTGTGGTTGAGATACACTGGCAACACGCACCGCTTACACACCGCCGCTTGCACGTGCCCTCTGCGCGTGCATTTGCCCCCCCCGCCCCCCCACCTCGCCTGCACAACCTGCCCCGCGACATGGCCCCCTCCCACGCACTCGACACCTGTGTTTGAGATGCACCGCCAACACACACCGCCGCCGCTTACACGCACCACCTGTGTGTGCGTACGTGGTGTTTGCCCCCCCCCCTCTGCAGAACCTGCCTTGTGACAACATGGCACTCTCCCACGCACTCGACACATACTCCGTGATGCACCGCCAACACGCACCGCTTTCATGCACCGCCACCGCGCACCGCGTGTGTGTGCGCGTGTGCCCCCCCCCTCCCCCTCCACCCTGTAAAACCGGCCCCGTGGCATGGCCCCCTCCCACGCACTCGACACACTCCGTGTGGATGTAAACAGTGAGAGTAGTGTTACAAATCCACAGCGGGCGGCCACAATCAGCTCCAAATTTCAAGCAGTAAACACCTCATCACGGATGTAAACAACTCCTGTCATTTTCACCCCACCCCGCCACCACGCACCGACCACGCGCCCCCTGCGCGTGCGTATGCCCCCCCCCCCCCTTGCAGAACCTGCCTCATGGCATGGCCCCCTCCCACGCACTCGACACACACTCCGTGCTGCATCGCCAACACACACCATTGTCACGCACCGCCACTACGCGCCCCCTGCGCATGCGTTGCCCCCCCCCTGCAGAACCTGCCCCGTGACATGGCACTCTCCCACGCTCTCGACACCTCCGTGTTTGAGATGCACTGGCTGCCGTCAGAGCCCCCGATGCCAGACGCACAGATCATGTGAGTGTGTGCGTGTGTGCGCGCGCGTGTGTGTGTGTGTGTGTATGTGTGTGTGCTTCTGAGTGGAGGTTGAGGGAAGGTGTTTGGCACTTTGGCTGCACAGATGTGCGCGTGTGCACGTGCACATGTGTGTGTGTGTGTGTTGTGTGGGGAGGGGAGTGTTGCCGAGTGCCTCAGAGTTGTCTGGTTGCACTAGCTGCCGTCAGAGCCCCCG
>VFSX01000029.1:0-122500 GCA_016618255.1 Chlamydomonas sp. UWO 241 | reverse complement strand
CCACGAGCTCATCGCGGCCACCTACAACTGCTGCACCCTCTGGGGTGCAGCAGATGGCTCACGCTTCAACCCCATGGCACACCCCCTTGCTCTCGCCAAACACCTCGCACACCTCCGCATCGACATATGCGGGCTCCAAGAGGTGCGGCACCCCGGCTCCGGTAGCCAGCCGCTCGAAGAGAATGGCTACCACTTCATCTGGTCCGGTGGGACCAAACACACCCACGGCGTCGGCGCCCTCCTCTGCCCTGACACCGCCAAGCTCCTCCTCAAAGAGGGCGGCTACGCCGCACTCAGCGACCGCATCCTCGTCCTACGCTTCCGCCCCGCCGGCGCCCCTCCTGTCACCGCAGTCTTCGCTTACGCCCCCACAGACGCCGCGGATGACGCAGTCGCCAAGGACGCGTTCTACGAACAACTCCACCGCGACGTGCTCTCCCAAACCCCCTCAAACCACTTCCTTCTGGTCCTAGGCGACTTCAACGCCAAGATCACAGCGGCATCCCCCGACGCCCACCCTTCGGTGGGTCCGTACGCCTGCCCCCCCTCCACCGCCCCTCCTCTTTCTTCCCTCCCTAGTCCCCCCTTGCCGGGTTCCACCACAAACCTGGCATCAGCGACAACGGCCACCGGCTTCTCGACCTGTGTGCCGCCCACAATCTTGCCGTCACCTACACCTTCTTCCCCCACCCCCCTTCGAGCGTATTTTCCTGGTACAGCAACACCCAAAAGGATTGCAACATCCCAGACTACATCCTCGTCCGCCGCCCTCACCTGGGTTCCGTGCAAGACGTGCGAGCACGATGTCCCAAGACCCGGAGACTTGACACCATCGCCCGCTCTGACCACGCCCTTGTCAACGCGCGCATCCTCTTCCGCTTCTCCAGAGCCTGGAACAAAACCCACTCCCGCCGTCCTCCTCCGCCCTCCCGCTATTTCACCGACGTGCTCCGAGACCCTGACACGCGGCTCCACTTCGCGGCAGCAGTCGAGGAGGCCCTCGCCACCCTCCCCCCTTCCCCGACCCCCCCCACCCTGGACCAGGGGACGAGCCACCTCACCGCGGCCATCCACTCAGCGGCCAGATCCACCCTTGGCCTCCGCCCACGCGAGGTCCCCATCCACTTCTACCTCCCCCCTGAGACTCTCAAACTCGCCCACGACCTTCAGTCCATGCGTTCCGCCAGTGCACTGACTGGCAACCGCGACGCCCCCAAGGAGGCGCGCATGACTGCCGAGCTCAAGTCCGCCATCGCACGCGACACCAACAAGCACTGGGACGGTGTCGCTCAACGCGTGCAACACGATTTTGACGACAACAACCCCCACTCCGCCCACCGCATGCTGTCCAAACTCGTCGACCGCCCCCCTTCCGCCGCCCTCACTGCCCTCCGTGTCGGCGACCACCTGTGCTTTGGAGCTCAGGCGGTGGCAGACGCGCTTGGAGAATATTTCCGTGTCTTCCACACTCCACTCCGCTCGGAAGTCGACGAAGCCACCCTCGCCTCCCACCTCATCTTCACACCCACCACCCCCGCACCGCTCCCGTCTCCCTCCCCCTCCTCCCCCTCCACTACCCCCGCTCCGCCTCCGTCCCCTCCCCTCCCCCCTCCCCTCCCCTCCCGTCCCCCCTCCCCCTCCCCCCCCCCCTCCCCCCCTCCCTCCCCATCCCCTCCCTCCCCCTCCCTTAACTCTCCCTCCTCCCCCCACTTTCGCCCCCTCCCCTTCCCCCCTCCTCCTCCCCCCCTTGCCTCTCCTCCCTCTCTGAGCGAGGTGGTCTCCGCGATCAAATCCCTCAGAATCTCTGCCCCCGGCTTTGACAACATCACCTCCCTCCTCCTCAAACACGGCGGCACCGCAACCGCAACCGCCCTCCACCAGATCATCCTTACCTGTTGGAACACCACCTCCATCGTGGAACCAAGCAGACATATGCCCCCTCTACAAGGGCGCATCCTCGGGCCCACCCACGTGCAGCAAGTCCTACCGCGGCATCTCCCTGCTGCCCGTCGCTGGCAAGGTCTACACTCAAATCCTCCTCAACCGCCTCAAGCTCCAGCTGGAGCCCACCCTCCACACCTCCCAGTTCAGCTTCCGTCCGGGCCGTGGCACCTCCGATGCCATCTTCACCCTACGACGCCTCCAAGAGGAGTCACACCGCGCCCGCGCCCCCCTCCATGTGGCTTACGTCGACCTGTCCAAGGCGTTTGACAGTGTCAACCACGCCGCGCTTTGGAAAACCCTCCTCCACCGCGGCGCGCACCCTGCCCTCCTCGCACGCATCGAAAGCCTCTACTCTGGTGCCACCGCCAGAGCCCGAGTCAACGGTGCATACTCCGCCCCTTTCCCTCTCAAAGCTGGCGTCAAGCAAGGCTGCCCCCTCTCCCCCCTCCTCTTCAATGTCTACATCGACACAGTTGTCCGGTCCCTGATTGCCCAGCTCCCCAACGCTGGCATTCAAATTGGCTACATGATCGACGGAAAACTGTACACCCCTGAGTCCCGCAAGGACTTTTTGACCACCATCCTCCCCCTCCTTCTCTACGCCGACGACATCGCCCTGCTCGCCCCCTCCGAGGAAGACCTCCGCACCATGCTCACCCTCCTCGACCGCATCTGTTCAGACCTGGCCCTTGCGATCAACTACGACAAAACCGTGGCACAATCCCTCGGCCACCCTTCTGCCCACACCGTCCCCTCCGCCCCTATCACCATCCCCTCCAACTCCTCATCTACCCCCCACCTGGTCCACTCCACCTCCAAGTTCAAATACCTGGGAAGTATTCTGTCCTCCCCCGCCGCCCCTTCTGATGACGCTCCCAACACGTCTGATTCCGACATCCTCGACTCAGAGGTCTCACGCCGGATCGGAAGTTTCTGGTACGCCTTCAACCGTCTCACTCCCCGGTTCTGGAACTCCAACTCAATCTCCCCCACTACCAAGATCCACCTCTACAACGCCTTTGTGATCTCTGCCCTACTGTATGGCTGCCAGACATGGACGTTGAACAAGGCCCACATCCACCGACTTGAAGTAACCCACAACCGTTTCCTCCGTCTCATCAAGGGCATCCCTCCTCACACCACAGAGCACACCTCCACCACCACGATGCATGCCTCCCCCCCCTGTACGTTACCCATCATCGACACGATCAACAAGCACCGTGCTGCATTCATCGGCTCCCTCATCCGCCGCCTCCCACCTCCCCCGTCCCCCCGCCCCTCCATCTCCACACACCCGCCCGTCCCTTCTCCCCCCCCACTCCCTCCCGACATCATATACCCCTCCACTGCCGCCCTTTTCGCGTACCGCCGACCGGACATGACTTCGCTCTATGCCGGCGGCGCCATCACATCCTACCGGCTCAGCGCCGGCAACTTTTTCGCCCACTCCGTCAAGTTCCGATCCTCCGCAAACACCCACTTTTCCAACTTCAAACGCGACATCTCCAAGCACCCCGAGTTCATGGACCTCTTGTCCAAGCGAGTCACCACCCGAGTGGATCCTCTTAGCGAGATTTCCACAACTGTGGATGTCAATCTGCCGAGACCTAGTTTAAACTCAGTCGAAGCGGAGTGACGAACACAGCCGTCAGTGACCCGCATTTGCCCCTTTCCCCCACTGCTTTTTGAATGAGGTTATTCACCCTCTTGTTGGCGCACGGTTGGTCACCCGCCTCCAAATGGAATCTCCTCAATGATGACCAGAAACAGCCTATCTAGGTCTGCCGTGCAGAGTTCTCTGTAACGATCTCTCTCTCTCTCTCTCTCTCTCTCTCTCTCTCTCTGTGCGCATCTGGGGGCATCATGGCGACCATTCAGGAGGGCAAGCTGGTGCGCCGGCACGTTTGTGTTTCTGCGTCCGTGTGCGTGTGTGTGTGTGTGTGTGTGTGGTGTGTGTGGGGGGGGGGGCTGACACACTTAGGTAATTGTGTGCGTGTGGGGCTTGCCCACTCTAACTGCCTTCGTCGCATTCTGGGTGTGCGCCTGGTCGACCGGCACAGATTAACTTATATTCGGCAGGCGTGCGACACTGAGCCAATTGAGAGCCTTGTGGCAAAGCGATCAATACAGTGGCTAGGCCATGTGATGCGCATGCCGGCTTCTCGTCTTCCTCGTACGACTTTTGACTGCACAATGGATGTGGCTCGGCAGCAAGGCCGGCCTCCAGCCTCCTCCCGACACTATTTTCTTAAGCTACTGATTCAGCAGCTAGGCGAAACTAGTGGCACTCGTTCTGATTGGAAGACTTTTTCGGACACGGCGTTTGAGCGTGCTCAGGATAGGGTCGGGTGGAGAGCCGTGGTGTACGGTCCGGCTGCCCCTCAGGCGCCGGCCCCTCCACCACGGCGGTCAAGTAGATTGGCAAGCGCCACTTGACCCCCTATCCCCTAGAAGCAGTTAGGACCTATTTTGGAGGCGTCGCACAATAGCTCTCCTTTTTGCTCTGGGACTACACGTTGGCAGGCAGCCGGCTGGTGGCTACCGCCCCTCACAAGTAATTGTTAGGGCCAGAACTGGACTTGGGTCTAGGCGGTGGTACTAGGACTAGAGGTAGTCTTTGCTGGAAAGCCGATGTAACTGTAACTGTGGGGCTTGCACACCGATGCATGCTCACCGCTCACACACACTCTCTCTCACTCACACACACACACACGCACACATATGCACACGCTCACACATACACACACAGGCGGCCGTGCGCGTGTGGGACTTGCACACTGATGCACGCTCACCGCTCTCACACACACTCTCTCTCACACACACACACGTACACTCTCACACACACACACACACACGCACACACACACTTACACACGCACAGGCAGTCGTGCGCGTGTGGGACTTTGACACAGGCGCGTGCGCTGCGGTGCTCAACGCGCACGCGAGCGGCCTTGTGTGCGTGAGCGTCTCTCCGGACGGACGGGCACTCGCAGCGGTTGGCCAGGTGCGCGAGTTCCCACTGGTGGGCGGGTGGGATTCACACTGTGTAGGGGTTCACACTGTGCAGGGTTTCACACTTAATTTGCCTTGTCAGTGTCTCTCCGGACGGACGGGCGCTTGCGGCGGTCGGCTAGGTGTGGGGGCGAGGGGGTTCACACTTTTTGAAGTGGTTCACACTGTGTGGCCACTCGTGTGCATCAGGTGTGTGGATCCCGTTTTTTTGTGTGGGATGCCCTCCCCCCCCGCATACGAGCTCTCACAAGGAGCAACAACGCCCAGATGGTTAGATCAGATCACACGCACGCGTGCTGCAATGCTGTTGTGCGCATCGCAGGACGCGCACAACCGGCAGACCATTGTTGTGTGGGACATCTCCAAGCTGCGGCTCGGGGGTATGGTGAGAGGAGGAGGGCGGGGTGGGGTGGGGGGGGGGCGTCGCGCCATGCCATCTAAGGCGTCTGACAGGCTGTAAACACGACCACACACACACACACGCACGATCACAGGCCGAGGTCGTCACGCGCCACACGACCGACTTTAACGTGCGCGTTCTCCGCTTCTCCGAATTTGAGGAGGACCAACTGGTAGCAGCAGGTGTGTATTTGTGTTGGAGTAGGGTTACAATTCATCAACTGGCAGCTGGCAGGTTCAGCTAATAGGCTCACGTAGGGTGTTGGCGGAGAGGGAGCAGCAGCGCGGTTCTCCGCTTCTCCGACTTCGAGGAGGACCAGGTGGAAGCAGCAGGTGTTTATGTGTTGGATTAGGGTTACAATTCATCAACTGGCAGCTGGCAGGTTCACGTATGGTGTTGGGCGGAGGGGGCAGCAGCGCGGTTCTCCACATAAGCTGCTCCACCCTGCGATCCTTTACTTGTTTTCAAGGCGCGACTCAATCCGCTTCCACCGCCTCAACGCTGTCTAGCCTCAGCCTCAGTCCTGCTCCCTGACATCGACCCCATCATCCTTATTTGCAGGGCGCGACTCCATCCGCTTCTACCGCCTCAAGGCTGGGCAGCTGCCTAGCCTCGACTTCAGACCTGCTTCTACTTCTGCTCCTGACGCCCCCTGACCTCTTCCCCCACAATCCTTATTTGCAGGGCGCGACTCCATCCGCTTCTACCGCCTCAAGGCTGGGCAGCTGCCTAGCCTCGACTTCAGACCTGCTTCTACTTCTGCTCCTGACGCCCCCTGACCTCTTCCCCCACAATCCTTATTTGCAGGGCGCGACTCCATCCGCTTCTACCGCCTCAAGGCTGGGCAGCTGCGCGGAGTGAGCGTGCGGCTGAGCGCGCCGGGGCGCCGGGTGCGTGGCAGAGGGATTCACTACTACAGTGGGATTCACTACTAAGGCACCCAGTTTAAAGCGATCCTAAACAGCCGTGCTTATCTAGACACGGGTTCCCCTGAGTCTGTATTCAAGTTGTCTCTATAAGCTGGTTGCACAAGTGGAACCACTGGTGGGTTGCAGTGGCTGGGCGCGCCAGGGCGCAGGGTGCATGTCAGTGAGATTCGCTCACAGACCCAGCCTGTTAGACATCAAGACAAGCTGTCCCCACACTTTGAGAGCTCAAGTCCAGAAGGGGAGGGGGGGGCGGCAGGCACACAACCAGGCAGCTGGTAACAGCTAGAATCACACCAGTGGTGTCATTAAGGAAACCGAGCATGTCCTGTTTGCAACATGATAGGGAACATGCTGAACTGCCCCCGCAGTCGGCGTTTTTTTTTGCGGAAAGTGTGAAAATTGCTGATTTCACACTTTTCAGAGCGAATTTCCCGCGATTTGCCCCCACATTTCCCCCCGAAATTTCCCGTTTTGCCGCCGCAACCCCCGCTGCGGGGGCTGCGGAGGCGCTTAAAACATTACTGAATCACACGCCCGACAGCCAGCACCCCGAACCTAACACCGCACTCTCACACTTGCGCAGATCACCAGCGTGTGCAGATCACCAGCTATGCAGGAGCCCGGCCTCACTATCTTCACTTGTTTTGCATTTGCGGACAGCGGGTGTGTGCTTGCTCACAAACCACGACCCGTATCAAACTTAACACACAAACCTCCGCTGCGATAGGTGACCAGCTATGCTGGCGGCGTCTCCACCACGCTCGGCCCCAACATCTTCACAAGCCCGACTCTAAGCACCGAACATCTGATCACACTCGGGGCTCACACTCCTGAAAGCCCAACTAGGCTGAGCACAACGCACTCAACTGCATGCAGGTCACCAGCTATGCAGGCGGAATCTCCGCCGCGCCTGGCCCCAACATCTTCACCGATGTCGCGTTTGAGTGCGGCGGGGGCATGCTGGCGTCGGACGTGCGGCGCGTGTTTGTGTCGTCCGCGAGCGGCGCTGTGTTTGAGATCAACTGCAACACGTGGGTGTGGGGGAACGTGCGGGGGAAGTTTGGAGAGTTTGGTCGGGAAAGTGTGGAGGGAGTGTGTGGGGGAGTGTGTGGGGGAGTGTTGTGGAAAGTGTGGGGTCAGGGTGTGGAGGAATGTGTGGGGTTGCGGTGGGAAATTGTGGGGGTTTGTGTCGTCCGCGAGCGGTTTGAGATCGACTGCAACACGTGGGTGTGGGCAGGGTTTGGAGGAAAGTGTGGGGTCAGGGTGTGAAGGAATGTGTGGGGGTTGGGGTGGGAAAGTTTGGGGGCAGGGTGTTTGTGTAGTCCGCGAGCGGCGCTGTGTTTGGGATCAACTGCAACACGTGGGTGTGGGCAGGGTGTGAAGTAAAGTTTGAGTGAGTGGGGTAGAAAAGTGTGGGGGCAGGGTGTTTGTGTCGTCCGTGAGCGGCGCTGCAACACGTAGGTACGGGGAGTGCGTGAGAACACACACACAACACACACACACACCGCAAGCTCTCTGCATCTGCCAGCTCCACCCCTCTGCCACCAACTCGATCTTATCACAGACAAGCACACACACACACACACACACACTGCACGCGCAAACCTGTCAGCACTTACTATCTCCACCAATCACACACACACACGTATATGTGCAAGCTACTGTGCATCTACCAGCTCTACCCCCCCCCCCCCCACACACACACCTTGCAGGCGCGAGCTGCTCTGCATCTACCAGCTCCACCCCTCTGCCATCAACTCGATCTCAGTCACTGACAGCTTCTGCGTGACTGCCGGAGACGACGCCCTCATGCGTGTGTGGCCGCTCGACTTCTCGGATTACTTGCTGGAGGCGGCTCACGAAGGGCCGGTGACCAGGTGCGTGTGTGCGTGTGTGTGCGTGCGTCTGTCTGCCTGTCTGTGCGTCTATGTCTGTGCGTGTCTGTCTGTCTGTCTGTCTGTGCGTTTCTGTCTGTCTGTCTGTCTGTCTGTCTGTCTGTCTGTCTGTCTGTCTGTCTGTCTGTCTGTCTGTCTGTCTGTCTGTCTGTCTGTCTGTCTGTCTGTCTGTCTGTCTGTCTGTCTGTCTGTCTGTCTGTCTGTCTGTCTGTCTGTCTGTCTGTCTGTCTGTCTGTCTGTCTGTCTGTCTGTCTGTCTGTCTGTCTGTCTGTCTGTCTGTCTGTCTGTCTGTCTGTCTGTCTGTCTGTCTGTCTGTCTGTCTGTCTGTCTGTCTGTCTGTCTGTCTGTCTGTCTGTCTGTCTGTCTGTCTGTCTGTCTGTCTGTCTATTTGTGTGTCTGTCTGTGTGTATGTATGTCTGTCTCTATATATTTGTTCACACTGGTCGCACGTGGCCGCTCGACTTATCAGCTTACCTACTGGAGGCGGTTCATGTGGCCGTTTACCAGGTGCGTGTGGAGGGGGCGGGGGTCCTGTAGGGAGGGGGCTTCGCACTGGCCGCCCAGCCGCCCGCTGACGACAAACGATTTCTGCGGCCGTTATATTGCGACTGTTTCAGGCTCAGGGGTTGCATGTGTGTGTGTGTGTGTGTACGCACGTGCGTGCGCTTGTGTGTGTGTGCGTGTGTGTGTGTGTGTGTGTGTGTGTGCGCGCTCAAGGCATCAGCAGACGCGCCACTGATACCATGTGAAGCATCAGACAGAGGAGATTACCAGCTTGCCGACGAGCCACCCCACGCATGCATCGGTACAGCGCAGCTGCTACTGCACGCTTTGAAAAATGCTGCATGGGAACTATCCTGGTTTGCGTGCATCAAGATAAACAACCAGCCCGTAACTCCTTGTGTGCACGCACCGCCGTGCCCGCAGCTGTGGGGTGTCTGCTGACGGCCTGACAGTGTGCATCGGCACGGAAGGAGGGGCGCTCGGGGTGCTGCACATCCCCAGCCAGGTCTGTGTGTGTGTGTGTGTGTACGTGTGCGCGTGTGTGTGCGCGCTCGTGTGTGTGTGTGTGTGTGTGTGTGTGTGTGTGTGTGTCTGTGCCAGGCACGGAAGGAGGGGCGCTCGGGGTGCTGCACATTCCCAGCCAGGTCTGTGTGCGTGTGTGTGTGTGTGTGTGTGTGTGTGTGTCTGTGCCAGGCACGGAAGGAGGGGCGCTCGGGGTGCTGCACATTCCCAGCCAGGTCTGTGTGCGTGTGTGTGTGTGCGTGTGTGTGTGTTCGTGTGTGCATGTGTGCATGAGTGCGTGCATATGTGTGTGCGTGTGTGCATGCGTGCGTGTGTGTGTCCGCGTGTGTGTGTGTGTGTGCTTGTGTGTGTGTGTGTGTGTGTGGCACATCCCCAGCCAGGTGTGGAAGGGTGTTTGGACGCGGGGCCCAGCACACTGCTGCGCATCACCCACACCTGTGTTTCTGTAAGCCAACCCGCAACCCGGCAAAGTGCACTTTCGGGTTGAGATTAGCCGATTTGGGCTGGCGCATCGGGTTGAATTTCGTCGTGAAAAGTGTGAAGTGTCATTTTCACACAATTTTCCCGAAACAAATGCCTCGTCGGGTTCAGATTGTCGAGTGAGCTGTGAGGCCCGGGTTGAGCCACCATATCCCCAAAATTCTTAGTTGAACCACTGACCCACACCCACCACACCCACACCTCTCCCACACACCCCGCACACGCATATTGCATACGTCTGCGCTCTCACACCGGCCGCGGTGCACATCTACCATCTGCCACACTCCCCACACTTCGGGTGCACCGCACACTCCACACCGCGGCTATGCCGACCCCAACCGCCCACACCCTCCACACTTCTCCCGCGCCCCTTCCACACTTCTCCCACACCCTGCTCAGGCGGACAGCACAATCCTGCAGCTTCTGTGCTCCCACACCTACCCCCCCACACACACCCCACACCCCACACTCCAGGCGCACCGCACACTCCTGCGCTGCGCCACACCGTGGCTGTGCACGCCGTCGCTGCCGACCCCAAGCCACCCAACCCCTCCGTCCCACACCCCTCCCACACTTATCCCGCACACCCCACACTCCAGGCGTACCGCACACTCCTGCGCTCCCACACCGCGGCTGTGCACGCCGTGGCTGCCGACCCCAACCGCCCACACTACGTGACAGCTGGGGCGGATTCAACAATCAGGATGTGGGACGTGAACACACACGAGCAGGTGGGCATGGGCAGACTTGGTTGGTAGGGTTTAGGGTTTAGGGTTTTTAACCCTAAACCCTAAACTAAACCCTAACCGCTCACAGTATATTGGGTTAATTGGGGTGGTTGGGTTCAGGGTTCAAAGCAAAGGGATTGGTAACCGCCCACACTACGTGCCAGCTGGGGCGGATTCAACGATTTGAGTGTGGGACATGGACACGCACGAGCAGGTGGGCATTGGTTGCACGTAGCTAGTAGCTATCTCTGTGCCAGCTACCCCTCCCAAGCCCCCTCCGCAGAGAGGGGGGCAGCTAGCACAGAGACTCAGTCTCTGTGCTTGGTAGAGAGGGTCTGGCTGGGGGGGATGGAGAGAGCAAGCTTCCAAGCAAGCTAGTTGGGAGGATGGCAAATCCCGCTGGGCCCCATACTCCACAGTTGGAAATTTGGGTGGGCTGCACCTCAGTCGTCGCCGCTCCTTGTGCAACCTCCCACCCAACCAGTGCTTCGATTTACTTTAATTATTTTCTTCTTACAGCCGGGCCACCGGCGGCCGCAGGCTTCCCCTGGGCTTCCCCCGTAAAAAAATCGGGTGGTTTATCGGGTGGTTTACAAACCCTATTTTTTATAATATTTTCAGCCGAAAAGACGCCTATGGCGGTCTACTGCCCAATCGAGGAAGCACTGCGCCCAACCCACCCGCACCCCGCTCTCGTGCACAACTTCCGCCTCATACCCGTCCCACGCTAGCCCTTCCTCTCCTCACCCCCCAGGCTAGCCCCCCCTCCCCCCACCCCCACCCACTCACCCACCCACCCGCCCACACCCCTCTCTCGTGCACGACTTCCGCCTCGTACCCCCCCCCAAGCCTGCTGAAGCACAGTCACTCTCTATAAATCCCTCGCAGCTGCTCGAGTTTGACGCCCTAGGCGGTCGTTACCCCAACCCACGTACCCACTGCACACCACCAATGGCACACCACCATCAACTGCACACCACCAATTGCGCACCAACCCAAACTCACCAAACCCACACAACATGGACCCTGCAGTTGCTCGAGTTTGACGCCCCTGGCGAGGTTGTCACCTCGGTGGCGTACCACCCGACGCACCACGAGATCGCGTGCGGGTTTGGGAACGGCCGCACGCGCGTGTTTGACATCGGGGCGACGACACTTGTCAAGGTATATGTGGGCGCACACTGATCCACACTGACTGGTCCACACCTGGTTCACGCTGACTGTTCCACACTGATCAGTTGACCAGATGCTTCACACCAACTTCTCTACACCTTGGGCCGCACGCGCGTGTTTGGCATCGGGGCGACAGTAAGGCTTATGTGTTGTGAGGGAGGTCCGAACACAATCCCTGGTTTCAACCTTTTTACTCGCAATCCTTCTTCCGTCCACACATTTGCATCGCTGCTGCTTCCGCGCTGATTCCACTGCCCACACCTGGTTCACACCCCCACACCCTCCCCACACATCACAGGAGCATTCCCAGGACAAGGGCGAGGTGACACAGCTGCTCTACTCGCTACAAAAACTCTCCGCAAAATGGCCACAGCCGGTTTACACCCACACCCTCATGCCTTCTCCCCAACCTCCCCACACTCACACAATCCCAGCACAAAGGCGAGGTAACACAACTGCTTCGACACACAAACGGCCACACCATGCCACACTTTGTTCACACCCACACACGTCCACACACACCCCACGCATTGCAGGAGCACTCCCAGCACAAGGGCGCGGTGACACAGCTGCTCTACTCGCCACAAATTGCCACAGCTGGTTTACACCCACACCCTTATGCCTCCCCCCCAACCTCCCCACACATCATAGGAGCACTCTCAGCACAAGGGGGAGGTTAGCAGCTGCTCTACTACTCGCAACAAACGGCCACAGCTGGTTCGCACCCACACCCTCATGCCTCCACACTCCCCGTTGCCACCTCCCCACACATCACAGGAGCACTCTCAGCACAAGGGGGAGGTCACGCAGCTGCTCTACTCTCCAGACGGATGGTGGCTGTACTCTGCGGGCAACGACGGAGGGCTGTGCGTGTATGACGTGGCACAGGTGTGTGTGTGTGTGTGTGTGTGTGTGTGTGTGCGTGTGCGTGTGCGTGTGTGCGTCCATTGTTGTTTTGTTTATAAACGATTCCTTGTCTCAATAAATTGAGACAAGGAATGAGACATTGATAAGGATTGAGGCATCAATCATCAACGCGGCTCCCTGGATTGCGCATCGCACAGGTCCCCCCCCCCCTCGAGTTCAAATTAAAATTTCGTCTTTTGCCCTCTCTGTCTCAGAAACCCTCTCTCTCTCTCTCTTTTACTCTCTCTTCCAATATCTCTTGTGTGGCACCGCACAGGTCTACGCCCCCATCAAGTTCCTCTCTGCCGGCGGCAAGCACGCCAAGATGTGCGTTGCTGTGAGCGCAGACGGGCGCTACGTTGCAACGACAAGCAGGTGGGGTCTTGTCTTTGGTGGGGCCCTTGTGCATAACAGCAGAGCCTGTATTTAGAGCCGCAACCTGTGCTCCATTGCGCACATACCCTTCCTGTCGTAGAGCACCCTGGGTATTCACCTCTGCTGTCAAAATGCTTCCAACTCGCGGACGCAGATCGAGCTCAAATGAGCAAATACCTGCGTAGGGCCTGCGACTCGCCAACCTTTCTAATCAACCAACGCCATGCAGGGACGCGCACAGTGGTGTCACGTCGCTGCCTCTCTTCCACGGCGACCCTTTGGCGCCTTCTCACTCGCGCACGCAGACCTGTCCTAACGCAGCAAGCTCCCTCCGACCAAACCTTACTGAACCTCACCAATCAAAAATCAACACACGACGTGCAGGGACGCGCACAGCGGCGTGACGTCGCTGCCTCTCTTCCACGGCGACTCTCTGGCGCCTTCTCTCTCGCGCACGCAGACCTGGCCTAACGCAGCAAGCCCCCGACGACCAAACCTTCCTAAACAGTATCAAACCTTAATCAACAAACGCCATGTAGGGACGCGCACACCGGCGTCACGTCGCTGCTACTCTTCCACGGCGACTCACTGGAGCCGTACATGCGCATCGAGACCGACGCAGACGCGTTTACCAAGGTGTGCTGCGCTGTATTGTGCCGCCCCTGCACCTCCTGGCCGTGCGTTGCTCGTGCGTTGCTCGCGCTGCCCATAGACGAAAGAACGCCCCACCAGTGGCCGCTTGCTGTGCTGACCTACCCCCCCCGTCACCCTTCGCCCCTCCCTCCTCCACTCCCCCCTCCCCTCCCTCCTCCCGCCCTCCCTCCCATCCGCCCTCCTTCCCAATGCCAGCTCGCGTTCTCCTCGGATGCTGCCGAGCTGTGGGCGCTCGCTCAGCCGTCGAGGCTGGACCGATTCGAGCTGACAGAGGGGCGGCGAGTGCAGGTGTGTGCGTACGTACGCGTGTGTGTGTTTCTGTGTGTGTGTGTGTGCGCGTGTGTGTGTGTGTGCGTGGGTGTGTGTGGTCGTCGATTTTACAGTCTTGTTGGACGCCTTTTGTGGTGTGCGTGTGTGTTGTGTCATGGGCGTCGTGTGGCTGGCCCGACGAGAGCTGACAGAGGGGTGGCAAGTGCAATTGCGTATACGAGAGAGTATGTGTGTGTGTGTGTGTGTGTTTGTGTGTGTGACCTGTCAGCCCCCTCCCCCCTCTCTTATCCCCCCCCCCTCCCCCTTTTCCCTGCACAATCACCACCACCACCACCCTCGTGGTGGCATCTTTGCACGTTGCAGAGCGCGGGTGATCCCCACCGCCTAGACGCCCTCGTGCTGGCGTCCGACCATACGGCGCGTTCATGGCGACAGCTGTCCGCCACCGCCTCCCCCCTCACAATCTTCCCGTTGCCACCCCCCGTGCTTCAGAGCGCGGGCGATCCCCACCGGCTAGACGCCCTCGTGCTGGCGTCCGACCCCTGTGGCGCTATCTGACGCATGGCCGCCCCCCCCCCCTTCATCTCCTCCTTACCCCACCCCCAAACACCACCACAGAGCGCGGGTGGTCCGCACCGCCTAGACGCCCTCGTGCTGGCGTCGACCCCTGTGGCGCGTTCATGGTGACAGCTGTCTGCCCCCCCCCCTATTAATATATTTATCTTTATTATCTATTAATCTCCCCCTTGCCACCCTTTGTGCTTTAGAGTGCGGTCGTTCCCCACCGGCGAGACGCCATCGTGCTGTCATCCGTCCCTGCGCCGTGGTCATGGTGACAGCTGTCCGCCCCCGCCCCCCCCCTTGCTATCAATGCCCCCTCCCCCCCCGTCCCCCTATCAAGGCCCCCCCCACACACACACGCCCACGCCCCGTGTTGCAGAGCGCGGGTGATCCGCACCGGCTAGATGCCCTCGTGCTGGCGTCCGACCCTTGTGGCGTGTTCATGGCGACAGCTGTCCGCCCCCCCCTCCTCCCCTCTATTAATCCCCCCCTCCCCCCTTTTACTCTTCACCTTGCCCCGTGTTGCAGAGCGCGGGCAATCCCCACCGGCTAGATGCCCTCGTGCTGGCGTCCGACCCCTGTGGCGCGTTCATGGTGACAGCTGGGCTCGACCAGCACGTCAAGCTGTGGGGCGTGAGCAGCGGTGTGGCCATGGCGCTCGAGCGAGGGGCGCCGTCGGCCGAGGACTTCATCGGGCACCCGGCGCCCGTGTATGGTGGGTGGGAGTTGTGGGTGGTAACGAGTGTGGGGCTCCGTATGTTATCATTTCAGTTGGAGCACTGTCGGCCGAGGACTTCCTCGGTCACCCGGCGCCTGCGTATGGTGGGTGGGAGCGGTTCGGAATTCCTAGGCGAACTTGTGTACGTAGACTGTGGTAGTTCGGTCGGGTCACTGTGGTAATACCTGGCGCCCGTGTATGCTGGGTGGGAGCGATTGTGAGACTCATTTTTAAAGTTGTTGTTATTCAGTTTGAACAACATCGGCAGTGGACTTCATCGGGCACCCGGCGCCCGTGTATGGTGGGTGGGAGCGTTTTGGAATTCCTAGGTCAACACGTGTACGACTATGCCGTGGTAATTTGGTCAGCCGAGGACTTCATCGGGCACTCGGCGCCCGTGTATGTTGGGTGGGAGTCATTGTGCATTGCGGCATTCATAACATGTGTAGACCACTTGAACAGTTACATTGGGCTGGCATGCACCGCCGGCCGAGGACTTCACCGGGCACCCGGCGCCCGTGTATGGTGGGTGGGAGTCATTGCGCATTGTGGTAAAACGCGCGAGATGGATAGCTGTGGATCCTGGCTATCGACTGTTTTTTTTTTTTTTAACGAGAAAACATCTTCTTTGCAATGCGGGACAACATCATCCGGGTGGGGTGGGGGTCTGTCAGTGGGGGAGGGGGTAGCGTGGGGACTGTGATTATGGCATTGGTAAAATGTGTTGACCACTTCAACAATTACATTGGGCTGGCATGCACCGTCAGCAGTGGACTTCATCGGGCACCCGGCGCCCGTGTATGGTGGGTGGGAGCGTTTTGGAATTCCTAGGTCAACACGTGTACGACTATGCCGTGGTAATTTGGTCAGCCGAGGACTTCATCGGGCACTCGGCGCCCGTGTATGTTGGGTGGGAGTCATTGTGCATTGCGGCATTCATAACATGTGTAGACCACTTGAACAGTTACATTGGGCTGGCATGCACCGCCGGCCGAGGACTTCACCGGGCACCCGGCGCCCGTGTATGGTGGGTGGGAGTCATTGCGCATTGTGGTAAAACGCGCGAGATGGATAGCTGTGGATCCTGGCTATCGACTGTTTTTTTTTTTTTAACGAGAAAACATCTTCTTTGCAATGCGGGACAACATCATCCGGGTGGGGTGGGGGTCTGTCAGTGGGGGAGGGGGTAGCGTGGGGACTGTGATTATGGCATTGATAAAATGTGTAGACCAGTTGAACGATTGCATTGGGCTGGCATGAACCGTCGGCCGATGACTTCATCGGGCTCCCGGCGCCCGTGCATGTTGGTTAGGAGTCATTGTGCATTGCGGCATTCATGGCATTTGTAGAGCACTAGAACAATTACATCGGACTGGCATGCGCCGTCGGCAGAGGAGCGTTTCGGAATTCCTAGGCGACTCATCAAATCCATACGACCCAGACCTTGAACGCTCACAGCGCCCCTCTCGACAGGTCGTTCAGCTTAACCCAAATACCCCACACACACACAAACATATACACGCATGCGCCTGCAGGTGCCGAATTCTTGGGGGCCGACCGCCTCATCACCGTCGTAGGCGCGTGCTCCCTTCAAATCCTGCGATTGCTGAACCACAACAAGACCCAGATTGCCCTCTTCAGAGGTTGGACCCCCCCTCCCCCTTGATCACCTCCCCTACAGGTGCCGCCTTCCTGTGTGCCGACCGCCTCATTGCCGTCGGAGACGCATGCTCCGTTCAACTCCTGCGTTTGCTGAACCACAACAAGACCCAGATCACCCTCTTAAGAGGCCCCCCCCCCTTACTAACCCCCCTACAGGTGCCGCCATCCTGGGTGCCGACCGCCTCATCACCGTCGGAGACGCGTGCGTGCGCGTGCTCCCTTCAACTCCTATATTTGTTGAACCTCCACAGACCCAGAGCAACCTCGGAAGAGGTTGGACCCCCCCCCCCGGCCCACCACCATCACACACACACTCCCCTACAGGTGCCGCCTTCCTGGGTGCCGACCGCCTCATCACCGTCGGAGACGCGTGCTCCGTTATGGTGTGGCGACTGGCGCGCGGGGGTGACGCCGGACGACAAGGGGTCGGCAGCAGCCGCAGCCAGGCCTGGGAGAAGGCAAAAGCGCAGCAGCACCCGAGCGCAGCAGCAGCAGGGGGCGGCGCAGCGGGCGGCAGCGGCCGGGCCTCCTGGGAGGGGGCACAAACGCAGCGGCACCCGAGCGCAACAGCGGCAGCAGCAGCGGCAGCAGCGGCAGCGCAGCAGCGACGCGGCAGCGGCAACCCGGCAGCAGCGCCGCCAGACGGCATGCCGCCGTCCCCGCCGCCGCCTCAGCCACGCAGCAGCGCCCCGCAGTTCTCCACCGCGGCCAGGCCCCCCCACACTTCCTCTCCCCACACCGCCTCCTCTTCTCCCCACACCGCCGCCCCCCAGACCACAGCCTCAAAACCCACACCCACACCCGGGGAAGAGTCCCCCTCTGCGCGCGGCCCAGTGGAGCTTTCGCCACGCGCTGCAGCCATGTGGTCACCTACAGGTGTGTGTGTGTGTGTGTAGAGAGTGTGTGTGTGTGTGTGTGTTTGTGTGGGGTTGTGGGCAACCGTATATCCCGTATAAACGAATATACGTATATACGGCCGTATATACGGATGTCAAAAGCGGGCGGTATACGCACTGCAATGTACGTTATTTTTATTTTTGTGTGGATTGCGGCTGACGCCGACGCGATCCGGGCCGCAACGGGCCGCAACGGGTCGCAAACAGCCTCAGTAGCATTAAGCAAGAGATGTAGGATGGAGGAACGTGGGCCGCAAGGTCAGTCAGACAGCCATGGGGCCACACCTTGGAGTCACGCAACAAACGGCAACACTACTCCCCGAATACAGCACGGAATCGGACGATTTTGCTTGCATTATTAAGCTGATGAACAGCTCTGTCGATTGCATGCAGCTTTGGGGCGGTAGTGGTGATGTGCATGGGGCGCATGCATGGGGCTCATGGGGCGGGTGGCGCAACAACTTTGGGGTCTCTCTGGGTTGAGGTCTGGGGTCTTGGTTCTGGGGCCTGAGGTCTGAGGTCTGGGGTCTGGAGTCTGTGGCGGGGGCGAGAGGCGGGGGCGGGGGCTGGGGCCTGGGGCTTGGGTCTTGGGTGTGGGTGTGGGTGTGGGTCTAGGCAGGGGGTCCCCTGGGTCTAGGGTTTGGGTGTGTGTCTGGGTCTGGGTCTTGATGGGGTAGTGTCTCGGCTATTACTTGCTCAGCGTTTTAACAAGGGACGGGGGGCCCTCGGGTACTGAACTAGATCAGTTCGTAGACTCAACGGAGGGGGGAGGAGGGACAGGAGGGGAAGGGAGGAGGGAGAGGACTTGGCTCCCGCACCGCACGCACCGCGGCCGCCCGTGCAGCCACAATACGGTTTTGGCATTTACTGAAAAACCTTAGCACGCATGATGATCACACCGAGAGCAACAGTGCCCCTTGTAAATCCAGCGTTCCAACGGCGTGTCTCTCACCCAATTTGACATACATATGAGGCAGCTGTGCTGATGATGATGGATCTTACAGTCTGTGTGACACCAGTAATGATGTATAAGACCGGTGTCGGCGCTAGCGCCCGACACCTTAAACTCAGTTTCAGTGGGAAACTGGCTGGCTACCTGGTAGGGGTGAGGGTAAACCCCCACACGCGCGCACGCACTGGACCTAGACAGGACACTGGGCCCCCAGATCCACCCTATACCACCCAGGTAGTGACAGCAACGCATTGTTGGTGTGCGCCTGTGTTCTGCTACTAGTCCCGCCGCCGCCATTGGCTCCAGCAATCTCCTCCATGCCCGCCAGCAATCTCCTCCACGCCCGCCAGCAATCTCCTGTATGCCCGCCAGCAATCTCCTCCATGCCCGCCAGCAATCTCCTGTATGCCCGCCAGCAATCTCGTCCATGCATGGGCGCCGCCATGCGATCTCCATGCGCCGCGCCGCGCTCCATGCGCGCCAGCACCCGTACCCCCCGCCTCATTCCCGTTCTTTAGCCATTCCCCGTGACACCTATGGCTGATCCTTGTCCCGCCGTCCCCTTTGGCATCTGTAACCCGTATCCTCTCCCTGTAGCCTCATTCCCCGTTCTTAACCGCCATCTCCATTATGGTGCCCGCCCGCTGGTGGGGCCTCGCCTCGCCCCATGCCGCACGGCTAGTGTAATGATTGCTGCGCCATCTATAATCTGCGCCTTGGGGCAGGGAACCCCTGCGCCACAACCTCCTCACAAAGCCTAGCCGCATGTGCCTCGCTTCCCATGTTCCTCAATTTCTCGCCATCCGCTTCCATGCCCGCCTGCAATCTCCTCCACGCCCGCGAGCAATCTCCTGTTTGCCCTCAAGCAAGCTCCTCAATGCCCGCCAGCAATCTCCTCCATGCATGCACGCGCAGAGCGCCGCCATGCAACCCCCATGCGCCGCGCGCGCCTTGCGCGCGCCGCGCCCGCCAGCTCCCGTAGCCTCATTCCCCGTTCTTTACCCATGCGCCGTGACGCATTAGCCTTGTCCGCCGTCCTCTGGCATGCATAACCCGTAGCCTCACCCCCGGTAGCCGCATTCCCCGTTCTTAGCCGCCATCTCCATTATGGTGCCCGCCCTCTGGTGGGGCCTCGCCTCTACATACACGGATACGTATCTACATACACGGATACGTATCTACGGATATACGGTCGTATGTACGTATATACGGATTCACGGGGCCGTCCATCTACGGTTGCCCACAACCCTATGTGTGTGTGTAATTAGAAAGGGCACAACCGTACGTGCACACACACACACACACACACACCGCACACGGCCCACTGGAGCTGTCGCCACGCGCTGCTGCATTGTGGTCACCTACGTGTGTGTGTGTGTAGAGTGTGTGTGGGTGTGTGTGTAGAGTGTGGGTGTGTGTGCGTGTGGATGGTGTGTGTGTAGAGGGCATGTGTGGAGGTAGGCTGGTAGGGGGGAACGCAACTGCACACACACACACACACACACACACGCAAACATGCACATTTTGCTACACACCGCGAGATGTGCATAATAACCGACGTATTGCTGGCCACCCTCCGGTCACCCCCAGGCGGCAGCACTCGCGGCAGTGGCGGCAGTAGCGCCAAGGGGCGCGGGGTTGGCGTTGCACCACCACCTGCCCACTCTGCCGCCGGTGCCCCACAGAGCCCACGCGCCGGTGCGCACGCGTCTGCCGGCACCTCTGCGGGAGCTGCTGGAGCTGCTGGTGCGCCTGCCACGTCTGATGTGTCGGGGGAAACACGCACACACACACACACACACAGAGAGAGAGAAAGAGAGAAAGAGAGAGAGAGAGAGACATTTGTTACAGTTCCCACCGCACAGGCAACCTGGATTGCGGCGCATGCCTGTGCTTACTGAAGCACACACCCCGGCAATGGTTTTAGAAGTCGAAAAACAGCCATACACAGACACAAACATGCACACACACACACACACACCACACACACGGTGACACGCCCATCTGCTGCCGCTGCTACATCCGCATCTGTCGGTGCTCCTGCCCGCGTGCGCGTGTGTGTTTGGACAGAGGCTAGAAGAGCAGCAGGGAGGTGATAAGGGGCGTTGGGGAGGGCTTTGTTCAGGGCAGTGATTTCCTTTTCGGCTCTCCACGGCCATTCGGCTGTATTCCGGCTGTGCTTGTACCTTGAACACAGCTCAACCCATCCAGTGGATTCTTAGCCCGCCAGAAGGAGCTTAATGACAGCGCTAAATGAGGACACGCGGTCAACAAGAGGTCAACAGTCAACGCGGTTGAAGCAAAATCCGGCTGTGGAACAATAATAAAACAAACTGAAAAGACAATCCCTGAGAAAGAGCGTTGACCCGAAAGGGTGTTGAAACCTCAGTCGAGACCCTACCAAGTACTGAATTGCCCCCCCCCCCCCACACACACACGGCAAATAAACTACAACCTCCCAACCCCTGGCATTTGTAGGTGCTGCTGCACGCGGCAACGGCGGCGGACCGTGGCCCGATGGCGTGGCGACATCGCTCGTGGGATACACGCCCAGTGGGTACAAGGTGTGTGGTGTGCATCTGTGTGTGGGGGGGCGTACACACACACACACACACACGTGCACACCTCGTGGGCACACACACGCACAAACCTCCCGTGGCCTGATGGCGTGGCGACATCGCTCGTGGGATACACGCTCAGTGGGTGCAAGGTGGGTGGTGGGTGTGGGGGAGGCACACACGCACACGCACGCACGCACACACCTCCCGTGGCCAGATGGCGTGGCGACATCGCTCATGGGATACAAGCCCAGTGGGTGCAAGGTGTGTCTGTATTTGTGTGTGGGATGTGTGTGTGGGGGGGGAAGGGGGGGGGGCGGGAGAACACACACACACACACACACACACACATACACACACACACTCACACGCAAGCACGCGCACACAAGCACACACACACACACGTGCGCGCAAACACAGACACACACAAAACACAACACACACACACACACACACACAAACACACAGGACTGCGTGTGGGCGCCAGGCTCTGGCGCCTTTGATTTCGCCGTTGAGTTTGTGGTGGTTCTCTTGAGGTCCTCACATAACACACACACAAACACACAGGACTGCGTGTGGGCGCCCGGCTGCGGCGTCTTTGCGTACGTCGTCAACTCTGTTGTGGTGCTGGAGGACCTTGCAACGCGGCTGCAGAAGCAGCTCTGCCACCACACGCAGGTGTGTGTATATTTGGTTTGTTTATGTGAGTGTGTTTGTGTGTTGGCGTTTTTTGTGAGGGGGAGGGGGGCGGGGGACAGAATGGGCGTGCCCTCTCTCGGCCTTGACCCTTATGTTGCCCCTTCAATACACAGCCAAAGCGACCTCCCTCAATCAAAAAAAACCAGCAGCACGACTCCTGCCTTGTCCTCTGCTCCGCTGCCTCCCTCCAAGCTTTTTGACCCCCCCCCCCCCTGTTTGCCCCCTCAAATGTCCCCAAATGCAGAGGCATCTCTGTTACTGTCTGAACGTCTCCACTGTGGCTGCCCGCCCCTGCAGCATGTCTCCTGCCTCTCCTTCTCCTCTCATGCCTCCCCCAAGCTGTTTGCCCCTCCCTGTCATCCCCCCAAATGCACGCAAATGTCTCTGTAACTGTCTGAACGTCTTTGTGGCTGCTCGCCCCCGCAGCACGTCTCCTGCTTTGTCCTCTCCTCCCATGCCTCCCTCCCGGCCGATGCCTCCTCCCCCGTGCCCTCCTCCGGCCTTGGCCCCACCGTTGTCCTTGCCTCGAACCCTAAACGGTCCATAACAACTTCCTCTGATACACACATCGCGTCTCCCGCCTCGCCCTCTCCTCTGGTGCTCCGTTGCTCGCCGTCGCCTCCTCTTCCCCCAAGCCCTCCTCCGGCCCAACGCCAACATTGTCCTTGCCTCGATGCCTTGACGGCCCAAAACAACTTCCACACGCAGCGCGTCTCCTGTCTCGCTCTCTCCTCTGATGCTTCGTTGCTCGCCGTCGCCTCCTCCTCCCCCGAGCCCTCTTCCGGCCTCTCAGACGTCGTTGTGTGGGACCTCGAGTGCGGGCTCATACCCGGGCAGCGGCAGCAGCGGTCTCCGAAGCATGTGCTGAGCTACCACCCAAGCGGAGTGCAGGTGTGTGTGTGTCTGGGTGTGTGTGTGTGTGTGTGAATACGTGAGAAAGACAGAGGGGAGAGAAAAAGAGAGAAAGAGAGAAAGAGAGTAAGAGAGAGAAAGAGAGAGAAAGAGAGAAAGAGAGAGAGGGAGGGGGTGAGGAGGTGAGGAGGGGGAGTGTGGGCTGACACTCGGGCAGCGGCAGCAGCGCTCTCAGCAAAGCATGTGCTGAGCTATCACCCAAGCAGAGTGCAGGTGTGTGTGTGGTGGGGGTGGGGGTGGGGGGTGGGGGGGCTGAATACGTGTGATAGAAAAAGAGGGGTGTGGGGGTGTGTGTGAATTCAGTGACCCTCTCAACCCCCAACTCTCCATTTTCCTCATCAAGCCCTCATCGTACGCACGCACACGCGGGCGCTCGCCTTCACGCGTCAGAAACACAGAGATGGAACAAGAGGGGGGACTGCATTGCACATCCACCCACCCTCCCAACTCTTCATATTCCTCTCCAAGCCCTCGTTGCAAGCGCGCACACCAGTGTCTCGGTTTAGGAACCCAGTCAAACCCGACTCCAACCCGACATCCGACGTTGACCTCGACGGCTCACGACTGCGCACCGATGCACTCGCCGCGAGTCACAGACACCCCCAGACGCGACCAGCGTTTGCAGTCAACGCCAGATGTCGGGTTGGAGTCTGTTTTGACTGGGCTCCTGAATGGCAACACTGGCGCACACGCAGGCGCTCGCCTTTACTGCCGACCGCAAGTTCCTCGCAAGCGTTGGGCAAGACCCTGAGCGGTGGGTCTTGATGCTTGGTGTTGCTGCTGCTGCTGCTGCTGCTGCTGCTGCTGCTGCTGCTGCTGCTGCTGTTGCTATTGTTGCTGCTGTTGTTCTTGGGGGGGGGGGGGGCATTTTGTGGGGGTTCTACCAGGGTTGTTTTCCAGTGCCAGCAGCAAGTTCCTCGCCAGCGTTGGGCAAGCCCTGGAGCGGCGGGGTCTTGTTTGCTGATGTAGTTCCAGCTGTTGTTGCGGCTGTGTTGTTGTTGTGTGGGGGGGGTGGAGGAGGAGTATTGGTTGAGGTTGCGAAAGCTCCTCACCAGCGTTGGGCAAGGCCCAGAGGAGTCGGCTAAAGGCGATGGCGGAGGGGGAAGGGGGGGGGGGGGTCGATGAACCTCTGCTTACAAACACACACACACTCGCGCGTGCATGTTGGTTGATGTGCGGGACCTCACCCACGGGTCGATCGTGTCAGCCGGTTGTGCACCCCTTCCGAAATGCCACCCCTCTGTCCACACACGCACACACACACACACACACACACACACACACACACACACACATGTACACACAAACATATATACACACACACACGCACACACATGCGCGCGAAGGTCTGTCGTTGTGTGGGACCTCACCCAGGGATGCATCGTGTCGGCCGGGCGCACTCCGCGCGCAGCGCACGACGTGGCGTGGCTGGCAGGCACGCCGCTGCCGCAGGTGCGCGCGCGCAGTTCTCCCGATTTGCCCCCGCAGCGGGCGCTGCGGGGGCTGCGGGGGCGCTAATGGCACCACTGGCGAGCACGCTCTTGCAGTTATTTTTAGAGCGCATTAATCGCCCCCTGCTCTGTGCGCAAATGGGTTCACTGTGCAGACAAATCGATGCATACTGCACATCGGGGGCTGGTGGGGGGGGGCTGTCGCAGCGCTTGCACACGGCGTCGCGTGGGTAGCGGGCACCGCCAGCCAGCGCGATGCGCGCGTGCCTGTTTTTTCAAGGTTTCGGATTTCAACTGCACATTGTGCGGACAATAAGATGCGGAGTGCACTCAGGGGGGGGGGGGGGTCGCAGCGCTTGCACACAGCGACGCATGGCTGGCGAGCACGCCGCTGCCGGAGGTGCGCGCGCGCACGCTCTTGAAGGAGTTTTTAGAGCGCATTGATCGCCCTCCTGCTCTGTTCACAAGTGGGTCCAATGTGCAGAAAATTTGATGCACACTGCACACCCGGGGGGGGGGAGACAGGTCACAGCCTGTACACAATACGCGTGCCTGTTTATGTCAAGTTTTCGGGTTTCACCTGAACACTGTGCGGACAATAATTTCCACCAAAACGCAGTTTGTGACTGCCGGTGACGACGGCCTTCTGCTGTGGACGCTGCCGCCTTCTACCCCCCTCCGCCCCCTCAACACACACACACAAACACATGCACACAAACACACATACACACACACACACAAACACACACAAGCACCACCACCACCCCCCCGGGGCTGCCACCAAAATGCAGTTTGTTACTGCCGGTGACGACGGCCTTCTGCTGCGACGCTGCCACCCTCTACCCCCCTCCCCCCCCCCTCTACCCCCGCCCCCCCACACACAGAGAGAGATATCGTTACAGAGAACTCTGCACAGCAGACCTAGATAGGCTGTTTCTAGTCATCAATTGAGGAGATTCCGTTTGAAGGCGGGAGACCAACCGTGCGCCAGCAAGAGGGTGAACAACCTCATTCGTAAAGCAGTGGGGGAAAGGGGCAGTGGCGGGTCATTGACGGCTGTGTTCGTCAATCCGCCTCGACTGAGTTTAAACTAGGTGTCGGCAGAAGGACTTCCACAGTTGTGGAAATCATGCTAAGATGATCCACTCGGTGGTGACTCGCTTGGCGAACTCGGGGCGCTCGGGGATGTCGCGTGTGAAGTTGAAGGGATGGATGTTTGCGGAGGGCGTAGAACGTGACGGCAGTAACAGTAACACGGGGTTTCCAGCTAAGCAGGCTACTCTTCTGATGATGATGATGGATGTTACAGTCAGGGACACCTCTAAAGGCGTATAAGACCGTGCTCGGCGCCATATGGCCCGAGCACCTTACTGAGATGGCTGGCTGTTGGTGGTAGGGAACCCCAACTCTGTAAAGAGCGTGGGCGCACCCCTAGGTCCCCTACCGCAGCGGCAGCAAACGCTTGTTGAAGTCGGTGAGCGCATGTTGGGAAACGGAAAACGCAAGGCAGGTTCGTCGCCAATTGCCAGAAGAGACATCCCCCCGTGGGGAGAAAGGCCAAGACGTGGCCGAAAAGGATATCCAGCCGGGCCGCAACCTCTAACGTGTTAAGGGGTTTTCTAACTGGGATTTCAACCAGCATTCACAGGATTCTCAACCTGTTACCCTTAACCCGGCTCTGAGCAGAAGCTGACCCCTTGTAGTTGCACCGAGCACGACATTGGACGTGTCGCAGGCCCCCCCCCTGCTGAAGGGGGGAGGCACAGAAGGACTCGGTGAGGGGCACATCCCTAAGCCTAACTACCTAGAAAGGGGCTGGAAAAGGCGGTCAGTAGTGACCAACAGTGTGGGATTTGGTGATAGGTTAGAAAGCAAGCTTGCCCCCCGGTTATAGCGGATAAATATGTTCCTTCTGCATACTCCGTTTTGAGGTCGTCATCTTTGAGGCAGCTTTCACGTGTGAGACCCAGCGTGGGCATTTCTCAGGTGCGCCAGCTGCGGTGCACTGCAAACGGCACAGTCCACCGCAGCTCCTCGGGAACCCACGCTTGGGTCCCCGCCACTATCGTGGCTGCCTCATTGACTCCTAATTCAAAACATCGTTCGCTTCAGGTCAATTATTCCTCCCGATCCTCTACCATCTCCAGGCTTGTGTTACGTATATCAAGGCACGAGACCAGAAAGTTGGCCATGTCACGCCAAAAACAAGGGTAAAGTAGCCCCGGGCTGGGGTTCATAAACGCCCGCATCTTCGCATCCAAGCCTTTATCGTCCCCAGGGACGCTCAGGAAAAGGGTGTGGAACTGTACGCGTGTCTCCGTATACGCTGGACACTCAAAAATCACGTGTGCCTCATCCTCCCGCATGCCACAAAGGCGACAGAGCCTCTGGCTGCGTGGCTCTGCCTGCGCCGTGTGGCGCCCCTTCTCTATCTGCAGTTCATGCAGCCCCATTCTAAAGCGTGCGAGTGTCGTGATCTGGGCGGCGCTGTTCAGCCCCGTCCAGAGCATTGGTGCGCCGCCACAGTCGTCTGCCATCCACCGCAAGTAAGTAAGCATCTTGAAGCGGTGTGACCATGAGTCAGGCACTGAGCGGACGACGCTGAGCTGGTTGGCGTCCTCTGGCAGCTCTGGTGTGCTGGTCTCTGATGCCAGCCAACCTGCCGCTGCTGTCTCTAGCAGGCGGGCGATGCCCCCCGCCTCCTGGCCCCACACCAGCGTGTGCCCCACTGTGCTGAGGCACTCGCTCAGCTGTGCCACCCAGCTCTCTCGCACGCCACCCGCCGCTAGCTCCCAGCTCTCCCGCATTGCCGCCTTCAGCAGATCGCCATCCGGCCGCCGTAGCGCTTTCGCCCAGAAGCGCGCCGCCTGCCGCAGCCAGTCGGTCGACAGCGGTCGCCAGCCCACCTCCGTCGCCAGCAGCGATAGCTGTTGCCCACACCTGCGAATACGGAGGGCCTCGCGCACAGATTGCAAGTGCAGGGCTTCCATGGCGCGCCACTTGCGGCGCGCCGCCTTGGAGGGGCCCCCGTCCCCTCCAGCCAACCCCCACTTGTCGGCTGCCCCCGAGAAGATCCCCTGTACCCCCATGCCCGCCCCCGCCATCAACCCTGGGCCCCAGATCTCGCACCCGTAGTTAATTACAGGTCGCACCAGTGCGTTGAACAGGTGCGCCTTTACTCCCACGTTGTGGAGGCCCATGGCATCGTATCTGCGCGCTAGGGCGAAGCGTGCACGCTGGCCCGCCCCCTGCCTCTGCTCCAGCCCCGCGCCTATTGCCCGACGGCTCCCAAAAAGCATGCCCAGATATTTAAACTCGTGATTCATGGGCAGGTCCATACCAGCGTACTTCAGGGTCACCCTTCCCCTGGCGCTCGTGACCGGGCAGTACTGGTCGTTAAACACCACCCCCTCAGATTTGCGGACATTGACAGTGAGAGCGTGCGTCCTGCAAAAAACGTGAAGTGCATCTAGCAAGCGCTGGAGCGCCTCCGGCGTCTCTGCCATGAGCACGAGGTCATCTGCATACAAGAGTAACCGTAGGAGCCGCCTGTTTGCTCCTGTCCCTAGGGGGACCCGACCTCTGGCATCTGTGCGTCAAGCTCCCCTTCTAGTGAGTCGATAAACAGCCCAAACAAAAGCGGCGACATTGGGTCGCCCTGCATGACCCCCTGGCGTGTGGTGAAGCCTGGTCCCACCGTGCCGTCTATGCGCACGCACATGCCAGCCCCATCGTACAGTGATGTCAGGGCTGCTAAAAACGCCCCCCCCACCCCCAGGCTCTTAAGGCACTCCCACATGAGCTGCCGATGCACGCAGTCGTATGCCTTTCTAAAGTCGATGAAGGCAGTATACAGCGGTTTTCGCTCATGGCTGCGCCTCTCAATCATGTGCTGTAGGATGAAGGCATTGTCAGGGGTCCCCCGCCCCTTCCGGAACCCTGCCTGCCCGGCGGCTCTATGGCCGCCCTTCTCAGCAAGGTCGTCTAGTCTGCGGAGTAGCACCAGACTATAGAGCTTAGCAAGCGCCCCACCCACCGTGATGCCCCTATAGTTGTCCCGCTCGTCCAGATTGCCTTTCTTCGGCACCGGCGTGACTGCCCCATGTGCCATGCTTTGGGATACCCCTCGCGGAAGACCCGATTGAGTAGATGTGTGATCGGTTCAAGCAGCGCGTGTTGCGGCTCGCTCCCCTCCACATCTCCCCCACCCCCTGTGTCCCCCTCCCCAGTCCATGCCCTTTGATAAAATTCTACCGGTACGCCGTCCACGCCCGGCGCTTTGCCCGCCGCCATGCCCAGGAGGGCTGTGCTCACCTCGTCCTCGGTGATCCAAGCGTTGAGTACTCGTGCCCGCTGCTTATTTCCTTCGGAGGCATCCGAAAACGGGTTCCCTCCCTCCTGCAGCTCCCCATGGGCATGCTCGCCCCCAACCAGGCCCTCAAAGTAGGTCGTCCACCCCTCTACATCCCTCAGCCCCCCTCCCTGGCTCCCTGGTTTAACCTTGCGCCAGAATTTCCTGGGGGCGCCATGCATGTGTTTGAGCATAGCGTCGTACTCCTGGGCCTCCCATGCCCGGCGCACGCGTCGCGTGGTCTGCCTATACGCCCTGAACGCTGCTGAGGTCAGCGTCGACTGCGCCCCGTGCGCCCTCTCGGCCTCTCGATACGCCTGCCGTGCCTCCTTGCACTCCTGGGCATACCATGTGTTGTGTGGTCGCACTGATGCGCCCCCCCCCCCTGGTTTTACCAGCACCGCCCCAGCCGCCCCTGACGCGTGCAGCGCCGCGGCTGCCCGCTCAACCGCCCCTTCTAGGAGCGCCTGCTCCTCATCTACCGTGGGGGCCTCCCGCGCCCCCTTGATCTCTGCCGCCACCCCCTGCAGCTCCCGTGCGTAGGCACGCTCCCCCCCCTCAGGCCACCTAAATCTAGTTGGCGTGGTGCATGGCATGGTAGGGTGTGGCGTGGCGACCGCCTCACCGGCCGCCTCGCCCATGGTCAGCACAACTGGGCAGTGGTCAAAGGACCCCTTCCAGCCTGGCAGGGTGGGGATCGTATGCACCCTGAGCGTGGCCCCCTCCCGCGGGGCCCCCGTCTCGCTAAACATGAGTGCCGGCGATGCAACGTGGTAGTCAACAACGCTGTGCGCATTCCTGCCTGTTGCATGGAATGTGTGTGCTCCCCCCTCATCCTCTGGCAAGCGCCCGTTCAGAATCACATCCCGGTGTCTCGGCACAGTCTAATCATGTCCCTCCCGTGCGCGTTCTGCGGCCCGTGGTCGGCAGACGTCCGCTGTCCTACCCGCCCAGCCCGTGTGATGTCCCAAGCGGTCAGCGCGAGGGCGGGGTCACCCCCCTCGGCGTCGTGCCCCCCCCTGTCGTCCGCTTGGCCGGTGCGGGCGTTGAGGTCCCCCAAAACTAGCACCTCCCCCAGCTCCCTGTACTTGGCTATCCCTTGGGCGAGAGCCAGCATGTGGGCTTCCGCCGACAGGCTCCCGCCCTCCCGCTTCAGGTACGTGGAGGTGGGGGGGGGGAGGTAGACAGCGCACGCGTACACGTCCCTCCCCCCCTTGAGCCTAATCCTGAACCAAAGCATCCCCAGCGCTGGGGTGTCTTCCACCACCTTGACGTGGCTCGCGATCGTGGAGCGCACATGAAGCGCCACCCCCCCGTGTTTAGCGGTGTATGGGCGTCGGCTGCATGCTAGGCACTTGAACCCCCTAATAGCCCCGGGGGCCTCGCCGGTATGCCCAGTTTCAGTGAATGCGATGATGTCCGTTGTGGCCCAGAGCCAGTTACTGACGTCGGCGCTCTGGTCTATGTGATAGTGTTGCCCTTTAACGTTCCACGTCATTACGCGTAACCCGATGCCGGGGCGTGGCCCGGCCGGCTGGGCCCGGCCCCGCCGTGCCCGGCCATCCCGGTGTGCTCCGCGTCGTGCATGGGGCCCATTGCCGCCAACCGGGGGCGCCCCCAGCGCCCCCAGTGGCCCTGCCCCCCCCCTCGCCGACCCCATGCCCTGCTGCTGTTCCATTCCAGCATGCTGCTGCCCTACGCCAATGGGGTCCCATGCCGGCGGCCCAGTCATCACCTGATGCGGCGGCCCCGCCGCCAGTGGTGTCCCCCCCCGCCCGTCCCCGCATGCTGGCCCCCCCCAGCCTGCTGGTGCTGCCACATGCCCATGTGTTGCGGCCCCCATGTTTGTGCCCCCGCCTGCTGATGTTGCTGCTGCAGCTGCTGCTGCATCCCCATTGCCATCTGGTGCTGCGTCTGCTGCTGCGCCTGCCCCATGCCCTCATGTGCCAGTGCTTGTGCCTGTGCCAGTGCCTGTGCCTTCTGTGCCTTCTGTGCCTGTGCCTGTGCCTGTGCCTGTGCCTGTGCCTGTGCCTGTGCCTTCTGTGCCTGTGCCTGTGCCTGTGCCTGTGCCTGTGCCGCCTGTGCCTGTGCTTGCGCGCCATTGCCCATGTGCTGCTGCCTTGCGTTTGTGTGCTGCGGCACGCGCAATGCCTGCAGCCCTGCAGCCTGTTGCTGCTGCCCCATGCCCATCTGTTGCCCCGTGCCCGTTAGCTGTTGCAGCTGCTGCTGCAGATGGTGTATCTGAAGCTGCAGTGCTGCCGTCCCTGCCCCCTCTTGCATTGCCCCTGGCTGCCACATGCCCGGACCCATGCCCCAGGGATGCCCCCCACCTGCGGTCTGTGCCGTTGGTGTTGGTGCCTGCCCCCCCTGGAACCCTGCTCCTAGCGGCGGCTGCCACATGCCCGACCCCGGCGGCTGCCACATGCCCGCCCCCGTGCCCCCAATCTGCCCCCCCGATGCCTGCTGCGCCCCGGGTGGTGGTGGTGTTAGTGCATGCCCCCCCTGGTACCCCGTTCTTGCCTGCTGCGCCACCCTCGGCAGCTGCAACCTGCCCGGATCCGTGACCACCGCCTGGCCCCCCCCTGCCTGCTGCGCCCCTGTTGGTGGCAGTGTCAGTGCCTGTCCCCCGTGGTGCCCCGGCCCGGCCGGCCGCGGCAGCGCCGCTCCCGGCAGCTGCCCCATGTCCGGCCCCGTGTCCACTGGCTGTCCCCCCCCGGCATGCTGCGCCCCTGGTGGTGGTGGTGGTGGGTATTCTCCCCCGCCCTGCTGCGCCGGCTCCCGCGGCGGCAGCACCCCGCCTGCGAGCACCTGCTTGTCATCAACCCACAGGCAACCCCTGGCAGAGCGCACCTTCCTCCCCTCCTGCATCGCCTGCGCGAACAGCGCCTTCAGCGGCAGCCACGCCTGCTGCTGCGCAGGCGTCCGCTCCACGCTGATGCTGACCCCCGCCGCGGACACCGCCGCGAGGCGGCTGTGCACCCAGCGCGCCAGCAGGGGGCTCGCCACCACAAACGCCGCCTTGGTGCCCTCCTGGCTGCTGGTCTCCCCTCCCTTCGGCCGCAGCACCCACGCGTCCTCAAACACCAGCGGCCCCGCGGCAGGTGGTGGCTTCCCCAGCAGCTCCGGCCGGATGAGCCACGTGTGCAGCTTGTCCGCGAGCTCGAGTGGTCTGTCGGTCACCCGTTGAGGGATGATGACCTTGAACATGCGGTTGCAGCGAGTCTCTCGCCGCTCTGCGATGATGGCGGCTCGCACGTTCCCAGTTGGGCCCATGCCGGCCGCCTGCCTGATCTCGTCCCGCAGAGCAGCCGTGTCCCTCTGCTGGGCTGCGGCGTGTGCACCGAGCTCGTCCTTGCTTGCCCTGCTGGCCAGGTCGCGGCTGTACTGCACCTGCCGCGCCTTGGTGTCCTCTCGCACGAGGGCCTCGTGGCCCGCCGTGCGCTCCTCCATGGCCGTGAGTCCTAGCCCCAGCCTGATCACCTCTGCATTCATGCGCCCGTACCCGCTGCCGAGCCCGCCAAGCGCCGTCTCGAGCCCAGACAGGCGTGTCTCCGTGGCTGCATGGTTGCGCCTGGCGTCCGCCCGCATGGCATCCGCTTGGCGCATGGCCACCTCGTGCATGGCCGCATGCTGCCGTGCAAGGGCACTCATGCCCTCCCCGCCTTGCATGCCCTCGTCATAGCCGCTGGGTGGCGCGAGCGGCTCGTCCTGATACAGGACCAGAGCGAGTGAGGGGGTGATGCCGGCAGCCCCTGTCGCTGCCCCCTCTCCATCCGCGTCCCCCTCCTCGCCGATGCCTGACGCCGCCGCCGGCCCCGCTGGCGCGATCCCGGCACTGGACGTGCCGGGGGCTGCGCGCTGGGGGGTCGCGGCGCTCCCCGTGGGGTGGGGGAGCGCCGTGTTCGATCTTAAAGTCCTGCCGCCCCGCGCCCCCGGCGGCGAGTGCGTCCTTCCCGTGATTAAGGAGACGTCGCCTATGTTTGCCATGCTCTGTGACTCCACCGTATGCTGTTGTTACATTGGCCATGTGAACCCAAACACCTCCTTTTCCACTTCGATACACAGCGCACAATGACGACAACGTTATCCGGTCGATTCTGCACTAGTGCTATTGAAACGTAGAGACTCTTGGCCCACACTCATGCGTTGATTACACACCTCTTCGTATCCCATTGTATACAGACGTGACAGTCCCAGCAGTCCCCTGTCATCCTATCATATCACACACGGACGAGCCAAACAAACGAGAAAACAAACCGCCGTGCACCCCACACGCCCCGCACAAGCCCAACTTTCCCATACATATCTTATCGCCCACACTTCCAGGCTAAAAACGAACTTGCCAAGCTCTCAACAATTGGAGCTTGTGGTCGTTGTTTTGGAGACCCCCCTGGGTTAAATAGCACACACACAAGGGTGACACAAGGGTGGGTTACGTAGTCGAGTCTGCACGGTTGTGAACGTCAGGGATGGGTCGCCCACGCGTCAACGGATCGCTGTCTGCTCCCTGCAACTGCAACTGCTGCTCTCTCTCGTTGCGTTTCTGCAAAGACCACCCCCCTCCACAGCATCCATCATCGTCATCATCACTGGCCCGCCGCCGCCGCCGCGCAACCGTCACTGCCGGTGCAGTCTCCACCGCTGCCGCTGCTGCGCGAGCCCGCCGCCGCCATCCACCCGCGGCATCCTGACCTCGGCACCTGCGCGAGCACCATCGCAGAGTCGGACACGCTCCCATCTGACGAGCGGATGAACTCGTACGACAGGCGGTCGCCGTCGATGGAGAAGCGTCCAAATCCGTGCTCGAGCACGGCCGCGCGCATCCACAGCCGCTGCTGCTCCTCCACGTCTGACAGCTTGTGGCCGCCCGTGCCGATCACGATGTGCGTGATACCAGAGTTGTCGCTTGAGCACTTTTCGCGCGCGACGACGCACGAGCGGTAGTTGGAGTGCACGTGGCCGGACAGCACAAGGTCGACCTGTGGGGGGAAGGTGGGGATGGATGAGGCAGAGGGGTCAGAGCAGGGCGGGAGAGGTACGACTAGCAGTGCAGCCTGAGCAGAGTGCAGTGCAGCCCGAGCTGTGCAGTGCAGCCGGAGCAATACATCGGGGGCTGCTGCGTTGTGGGGGTGCGAACGTGTGCTAGCGCGCACACAGTCCTAGGCGGGATGCCCCCTGGGTCCCCATTGGAATGGAGATGGGAAACCATACAGCAACAGCTTTCCAGAGAATCCATCTTTCTAGTACCACCGCCTAGACCCAAGCCCAGTTCTGGCCCTAACAATCACTTGTCAGGGGCGGTAGCCACCCACCGGCAGACTGCCAACGCATAGTCCTAGAGCAGGAAGGAGAGCTAGCTACTACGCAACGCAGAGGGAAATGCTACCGGCCGTGCCCCCTGTCTAGCTCCAGCCCCGACCCACTCGACCCCCGTTTCTTAGTGCTCGGGCGCTATACGCCGAGCAAAGTCGAATACGTTGCCTGTTGGGTGCGCCACACACGACTGTAACATCCATCATCACCAAGCAGGTTGTTTGTCACCCCTACCTTGTACTCCAGGAAGAGGTCCTCGAGGTACTCCCTCAGGTGGTCGCCCACGATCAGGTTGCTCTTGTGGGGGAACACCACGTACATGGGGCGGTGCTGGAGCACGACGAGCCAGGGCGTGGCGCAGCGGTGGACCGACTGAAGGTCTGCCTGTGAGGGAGAGGCAGAGCGGGGGAGGGAGAGAGATAAGGGAGAGAGACATAGAGAAAGGTAGAGAGGGAGATAGATAGGGAGAGGGTGTGGGCATGGAGCACGACGACCCAGGGTGTGGCACAGCGGTGCACCGACGGAAGGGCCTGTGAGAGGCAGAACGAGTCAGGGAGGGAAAGACATAAGGGAGAGGGTGTGGGCACGCATGCGTGCGTGTGCGCATGAGGAGGTGCTGTGCCAGAGACGCCACACCACGCAATGCACGCAATGCCAGTACCAGCGACGGCGTGCCAGCGACGGCACAGCGACAGCACATGCGGTGCATGTCCACCTCCACACAGGTCTGCAGCCGCTCAACCTGTGTGCCGGGCACATGCACCCCTCCCCCCCGATCATTGCAAAGTCACACACCCCACTAACGCACACGCATCAACGCGAACTGACCCCCCCCCCCCCAAACTCCACAACACCCCACCAACACACACCTGCAGCCACACGTGCTTCCGAGCGCATAACACCCTAACCTTCTCCCAAATCCACAACCCCCCACCAACGCGCACAGCAGCAGCAGCAGCAACACACACCTGCAGCCACGCATACTGCGTTCTTCCTGGCGACACGTCGTGCTCTGATTGCCAATCTCAGCACGCAGAATCGCCATACATCCTACCAACGCACATGCAGCAACGCTTGTGTAAATCCTGAATCCACAACACACCACCAACGCACCACGCGTACTGCGTGCCTCCGGGCACATAACACCCTAACCTTATCCCAAATCCACATCCCCCCACCAACGCGCACAGCAGACATCCCCCCATCGACGCGCACAGCAGCAGCAGAAGCAGCAGCAGCAGCAGTAGCAGCAGCAACAGCAGCAGTAGCAGCAGTGGCAGAAGCAACAACAGCACACACCTGCAGCCACGCATACTGCGTGCTTCCTGGCGACACGTCGTGCTCTGTGGACAGCACCGTGAAGTGGACCGGGCCGTACTCAAACGAGTACCAAAACGGCGGGTTGTCCTGCGGCGCCAGGCTGTCGCTGCTGCCGCTGCCGCCGCTGTTGCCGCTGCCGGCACGCTGCTGCTGCTGCTGCTGCTGGCCCTCTCCCTGCTCTTCCTCCTCCTGGCTCCGCCCGTCTCCCCCCCCTGCCGCGCGCATCCAGCTGCCCGCACTGTTGACAGCATCCAGCACCCAGCGGCTGGCACTGCTGACAGCGTGCGCGGCCGTCGCGAGCGCAGATCGCTGCACCGCCTGCTGCGCGACCGGCGCCCCCCTCGGGCGTGCCCCTTGCTGTCCTGCTGACGGGAGGGCGGCGGCCGGGTTGGCCTGGCCGGCTGGCATCAAGAACGTGGATGCGGCGGACGCGCCGCACTCGCCTGCGGGGTGGGGAACGCACACACGCATGCACAAATGGGTGGGTGGATGGATAGGTGGGGCCCGATTGGGCGTGCCCCTCGCTGTCCTGCTGACGGTGGGGCGGCGGAAAGGTTGGCCTGGCGGCTGGCATCAAGAAGGTTGATGCCGCTGACGCGCCGCGCTTGCCTGCGGGGTGCACACATGCATGCGCGTGTGGGTAGGTGGTGGGAGGGGGTTAGGGGGCACACACATGCATGCACAGGTGGGGTTGGATAGATAGGTGGGGCCCGATTGGGCGTGCCCCTTGCTGCCCTGCTGACGGCAGGGCGGCGGCTGGGTTGTCCTGGCCGGCTGGCATCAAGAACGTGGATGCGGCGGACACGCCGCACTCGCCTGCGGGGTGGGGGACGCACACACACGCGTGTGCGGGTGGGTGGGTGGGAGGGGGTGGGAGGGTGCACACGCACACAAATGCATGCAAACGCAGGGGGTTGGCCTCAGGCCAGTGGCACAGGCTGGCCGGCTGGCATCAAGAACGTGGATGCGGCAGATGCGCCGCACTCGCCTGCGGGATAGGTGACGTACACACACGCAGGTGGGTGGGTGGGTGGGAGGGGGGGGGGGTGCACACGCGCACAAATGCATGCACACGCAGGGGGCTAGCCTTGCCGGCTGGCATCAAGAAGGTTGACGCGCCACACTCGCCTGCGGGGTGGGAGGAACGCGCACACACGCATGCGCAGGTGGGTGGATGGGTGGGGCCCGATTGGGCGTGCCCCTTGCTGCCCTGCTGACGGTAGAGCGGCGGCTGGGTTGGCCTGACCGGCTGGCATCAAGAACGTGGATGCGATGGACGCGCCGCACTCACCTGCGGGGTGGGTGGGGGACGCACACACATGCGTGCGCAGGTGGGTGGGTGGGAGGGGAGGGTGCGCGCGCACACACATGCATGCAAACGCAGGGGGTTCGCCTGGCCGGCTGACATCAAGAAGGTTGACGCGGCAGATGCACCGCACTCGCCTGTGGGATGGGGGTGCACACACACGCGTGTGCAGGTGGGTGGGTGGGAGGGTGGGTGGGAGGGAGGGTGAACACGCACACAGATGCAGCAAACGCAGGGGGCTAGCCTGGCCGGCTGGCACCAAGAATGTTGACGTGGCAGATGCACCGCACTTGCCTGATGGGTGCACACGTGCATGCGCAGGTGCGTCGGTGGGAGAGGGTTGGGACGCACACACACGCATGCGCAGGAGGGTCAGTGGATGGGAGGGAGGGGGGGCATGCACACACACAGACAAAACACACACACACACACACACACACACACACACACACACACATGCAAACGCAGGGTGGGTGGGTGTGAGGGGTGCAAACACACGCAAACACACCTCCGCTCTCGTCTCCATAGTTTCCCCAGTCTGGGCGGTAGGGCTCACGTGCACCGGATGCGTCGCGCTCTGAGCCACCCTTGTACGCATACTCATGGTTGCCAATGGCGACCTGTGTGTGTGCGTGTGCATGTGTGTGTGTGAAGGGGGGGGGGGCAGAGTGAGCACGCGCGCGTGTGTGTGTGTGAGTGTGTGTGTGTTTGTGTGTGTGTGTGTGTTTGTGATGGGGGGGGGAGGGCAGAGTGAGCACGCGCGCGTGTGTGTGTGTGTGTGTGTGTGTGTGTGTGTGTTTGTGTGTGTGGCGTGGGCACCGGATGCGTCTCGCTCTGATCCGTACTCGTATGTTTCCTTGTGATGGCGACCTGTGTGTGTGTGTGTGTGTGTGGTTGTGCGCGTGTGCATGTGCGTGTGTGTGTATGAAGGGGGGAGGGCAGTGTGTGCACGCGTGGGTGTGGTGTGGGCACCTGATGCATCGCGTGCTGATCCTTACGTGTACGTTTTCTCGTGGGTGCCCATGGCAACCTGTGTGTGTGGGTGGGGTGTAAGAGGGGGAGCGGGGCCAGAGTGAGCACTCGTGGGTGTGGTGTGGTCACAGGATGCGTGGTACTCTGATCCACCCTCGTAGGCGTACTCATGGTTGGCGATGGCAACCTGTGTGTGTGCGCGCGTGTGTATGTGTATGAAGGGGGGAGGACAGAGTGAGCGCGCGTGGGTGGGTGGTGGGGGGGAGAGAGTGAGGTTGTGTGGTGGGGGGGAGAGAGTGAGCGTGTATGCGTAGGGTTGGCACAACCCGGCTATCAACGCAAATACGCCTGCGCGTACCTGTACCCCTATGCATGCATCTCGCAAGGTTTTTTTTGCTTACAGGTGTACCAGTCGGGCTCTGCCAGCTTGCTTTGCCAGTCGGCTCTGCCGGCTTGGCTGGCCTCAAGGCCACTACTGAGGAAGGTCCTACCCTGAGGACAGTGCTCCTCAACTAGGCGGTCTATGGCGGTCAACCGGCGGTAATAATTAGTTCCCCGATGGACAGCTCGCCGCCAACAATTTCGGCCGAAAGGTGTGAAACTTGCGATTTTCGCATTTTGAGCAAAAAGGGGCAAAAACGCCAAAATAAGCACTTCAGGATTTTTGATGGTGGCCAGGCGGTAGGTATTTATTCATCTGAATCAATTCAGGAAGCACTGCTTGAGGAAGGTCCTCTCCAATATGCTCCTCGCCCGCCATGTCCCTCAGGGTCCTCTGTTTGGGGAAGTCGAGCCAGCGGGAGTGGTCGTCTATCGGCAGGGTGCCGGCGGGTCTCAGGTCCACTTAGGTCCCCGGTCAGTTTGGCTAAGCTGGAAACCTCCACGTTTTAAAATCCAAATTTCAGGGCCGTTTCAAGTCAAACCAAACGTATGTGTGTGGTGCTTCTGTAGCTAAGGCCCGCCGTTGGGGACAGGTCAGGTGTGCCGAGACTGGAATGGCATGCGCACCATTCACAGCAACATGCACAGCACCGTGAACCAGCTCCCATCGTGCGCCCGACTGCCTTGACCAAGACCTGGCATGCACACGCAAACGCACACGCACATGCCCCTGCACACACGCACGCACATGCACCCATGCGCACGTGCACACCATGCACCACACACTCTGCCCACACACATAGCGCACACACGTGTATGCACACACACGCACACACACACACACACACACACACACACACATGCACACAAACACACACACATGCACACACCCCGCACGTGTGCACACACACGCACTCACCACACAAACACACGTGTGTACACACACACCGTGCACGCACACAACACATGCACACACTCCGTGCACGCACACAACACAGAAACACACGCGTGTACGCACACACCATGCATGCACACAACACAGACCCACATGCTGTACGCACCATGTACGGCACCTCTGCCGCAATCGGCTCAATCAGGTCCATAAACGTGTCCCATGCGCCCGGCTTCCCGTCTGCATACGAGATGTCTCCGACATGAAGCACGAGGTCGACAGGCCGCGCGGTGTGCTCAGACATGAGCGTGGCGGCGGTGGCGGGCGCCCTGTGAATACACGTGGACAGGGTTGGGGACGGGTTGGGTTGACATCAGTGATTTCCCTTTCGGCTGCACACAGCCGGAATTTCAGTCACATGGCTGTGGAGCAAAAAAGTAAAAAAATCGAGGAAATGAAACCACTGGTTGACATGTAGCACGAGGTCGACAGGCCGCGCGGTGTGCTCGGGCATGAGCGTGGCGGCGGTGGCAGGCGCCCTTTGGATGAATGTGGGTTCGAGGGGGTGAGGGGCAGGGCGGTTGGTTGATATGTGAGGGCGTGTGTGTGTGTGGTGTGTGTGGGGGGAGGGAGGTCGACGGGCCGCGCGGCGTGCTCGGACATGGAGTGTGGCGGCAGTAGCGGGCACCCTTTAAATACACATGGAGGGGGTGTGCTCGACATGTATGGAGGTGAGGGCACGCCATGTGCGCGGGGCTCTCCAGACTCGGGGCGCCGAGGTGGGGGAGGTCCATTGTGGCCGCACACGCACGTACACACGCGCACACAGAAAATCACTCACATGGGGTGCCTTTTCCTGTGTCCCCACCCCATGTCGCCGAGCACAAGGAAGTCGAGGCGAGAGGTGTCCCTGTGCACCAGAGCAACGACACACACACACAGACACAGAGCACAGCACACTCACATGGGGTGCTTCTTCTTGTGGCCCCACCCCATGTCGCCGAGCACAAGAAAGTCGAGGCGAGATGTGTCCCTGTACACCGGAGCAACAAGCAACCGCTCTGTCACGTCGCCAGCGATATGGTACATGTATCGCTCGCCAGCGAGCTGCGGGCAGCAACATGGGGGGAGGGGTGGGGGCGTTGGTGGGGTGACGTCGCCAGCAATACGGCACATGTATCGTTCGCCAGCGAGCTGCGGGCGGCAAAAGGAGCAGCAATGTGTGTGTGTGTGTGGGTGGAGGGGGGGGGTAAGTGTAGTGGCAGCAGCAGGAGCAGAAGCAGGAGCAGCAACAGGGGGTGGGGGTGGCATCAGCAATGCGGAGCATGTATCGCTTGCCAGCAAGCTGCGGGCGGCAACAGGAGCAGCAACAGGAGCAGCAATTGGGGGGGGAGGGGAGGGGGCCGTAAATGGAGTGGCAGCAGCAGGCGCAGAAACTGGAGCAGCAACAGGGGGGGTGGCATCAGCAATGCAGACCATGTACCGCTCGCCATTCAACTGCGGGCGGCGTCAGGAGCAGCAGCAGGAGCAACAGGGGCGGGGGGGGCGGCGTTGGTGTAGTGGCATCAGCAGTGCAGTGCATGTGCTGTTCACCGGTCAATTGCAGGCAGCAACAGGAGCAATGAGGAGGGGAGGGGGGGAGGGCGTTGGTGTGGTGGCAGCAGTAATGCGGTACATGCACCGTTCACATGCCTCCTGCAGGCAGCAACAGTCCCAACAGGAGCAGCAGGAGCAGCAGCAGGAGCAACAGGGGGGAGGAGGGCGCTGGTGTGGCAGCACCCGAGCTGTCCGCGACCCAGGCAGTTGCTGTGTGTGTGCGCCACCTCCGTACTACCACCACCACCACCACCCACCAGTGAGCTGATTGTCGCAGTGTGAAAGTGCTTTTCGAAGCGGTTCTTGCGCGCCCGCCCACTGCACATGGCGTCCTCCTGTGCAGGATTCAGAGGGCAGGCACAGTATGCATGCGTCGTTCAGTGTGCGTAGTCACACGGGTAGGGGGTGAGGTGAGTGGGATTGCCTGCTGCCAGTCTGTCGGGAGTGCGCGTGAGCAGCAGCGGCAACGGCAGCGGCAGCGGCAGCGGCGGCGGCGGCGGCGGCGGCAGCGGCGGCAGCGGCACTAGCCTGAAGCAGCAGCAGCAGCAGCAGCAGCAGCAGCAGCAGGCACCACCACCACCAGGACTCACTGTCAGCGTGTAGCTGTAGCCTTCGGCGCCAGTAAGCCACACGCCCGTGTCATCATCACCCTTCTCTGGTCCCAGGTTGCGCGTCTGGGCAAAGACCACGGACGGATCGCAGCTGCAGGTGGGCAAGGGGGTGGTGAGCTCGGAAGTGGAGGAGACACACAGTTGCGGCGCACAGTCAATGCACTAGCAGTAGGGAGGCGGGTGTCCACAGATGTAGGCAGTGCATGGCGGGTGGGTACTGCGGGTGGCTGGCTCGCAGCCCTAGATAGTGCGCACTATCTAGGGCTGCGTGCATGCGTCCTAGTAGTGGCACGGTCCCTCACCCTTCCCTCTCGGTGCTCCACACGATGCGCACGGAGCCGTATGTGTCGCCCAGAGCGACGTGCACCTGAGGGCAGTGTCGAGTGGTGTGCAGTGAGTGGTGCGAAAGGAATCCTTTGAAGGATCAAAATGCATGGCCGCTCAAAGCAACATCCCGCCCACGACACAAAAACAGCAGGCATGTGGTGGTGCCTCATGAAGGCCTCTCCCCACCTGGCGTGCGCTGCAGCTGCCACCTCGCGCTTCCTCGGCGGCAAGCAGAGACCAGCGCGCCGCACCCACAACCGCTGTGCAGGCCAGTAGCGCTAACGCTACAGGCAACCAACGCGGAACCCCCATAGGGAAGATTCAAGAGAGTGCTGAGCGATCAAATTGGCCCTCAACACGTGCAACTCCGCACTTAAGTTCACACCAAGAGGGGTCCTACTTTAGATGGCGTACAGACCCTTAACAACATGGTAAACAAATATGAAAACAAATAAATTTCTGGCTGAATGCGAGAGAGAAGAAAGCCTGAACGCGCACATGGCGAGATGAATTTCATCCACACTTGCGCCCGCCGTTGTTGCGCCGGGACCCCTGGCCACTACCGCCTAATCGTGCTTCACTGTGTTGTAATTCTTGAACACATGGCAACCGACAAGCCTGCATGGGGCTCCCGCACGGAAGCAAAGCAGCTCTTGACATCTGGGTATGAGAAAAATGCGCACACCACGTCGACATTACACGCATCGACGGTCGGCTACGACGCATCTGCGTATGCCAGCGCGCATCTCTCCGTCAGTCCGCCAATGCGGCCAGGCACCGCACCTGCGTTTTTTTCAACCAAGTGAGCATGCATGCATGCGCGCTCGCGCCATGTGCATGTGCTATGCAGCAGCGTGTGCAGCGAGGGAGGGCAGTACAGGGTGTGAGAAGTGCTTCATCGCACTTCTAGACCACCTGCTGTGCCGCCATCGTGCACTTGTGGCTACTGAATCGACCAAGCAGCAGGCGCGGCGCAGCTGGCCGCGTGTGTGTGTGCAGGAGACACGCGCGCACCCCCCTCCTGCGCCCCTCTCCCGTCGCAGCCCCCGCAACCCCAGCAGCCCGCGCAGTCACCCGCCGCCCTCGCCCATCGAGTTCACACGGAAATTCCTCGGCACGGTGGCGCCGACCAACGAGCTCAATCCTGTGACCCCGTCTCAGCAGATCCGGTGAGAGTGTGTGCACGCGTACACACACACACACACACACACGCACACACACACGAAAATATGCACGCGCACACACGCACGCACACAACACCCTCTTGTGTGAGACGGCTTGAAAATACTGTGCTGCAGAAATTACAATGAATGGTGGTTCTAAGGGGGTGCGGGATTAAGCGAAAGAGGGGCGTGGGAATGTGAATCTGCCATCAGATTGCAGCGCATGCGCTGGGGGGCTATGTGCTGGCACGTGGGGGCGCCTGCCTGAGGTTCAGAAGGCGGCGCAGTGCGTGGGAGGGGGCGCAGCGCACCGATGCAGCTGCTGTGAGGCTCGCACCCAGGCCTGGCACTGGCCCTGGCTGGCGCTACCGCCCGCTCCCCGCAGTGTGCAGGGGCTCTACCCCCACCAACACTGCACCCACAGTGCACGCGCAGTGCATAATGGATTGCACAAATGGATTGTACAGTCTGTGTGTGACACCAGAAATGAGTTTTGAGACATGTGAAGGCGCTAGCGCCCTGCACTGAAACGGGTAGGGGTTTGAGTTAACCCCCACGTGCGCGCACGCCCTGGACCTAGTTAGGCACTAGGCCCTCAGATCCACCCTATCTATACCCAGGTAGTGACAGCAAAGCATGGTAGCATGCACAGCTATGACACACACGTACCACTCAACAAACACACTACACACACACACTGTTGTTGATTTTTTTGACATTGTGTGGATGATTTGGGTGTGTGTTGGCTTTCTTTGCCCTTGTGTTTTTGGTGAAACCTCAGCCGTCAGATGGGCTCCTTGCAAGCGATGAGGAGTGACAGGCGCCACAGCCCTGGCACCGCCACCTCCAGGCCGGCAGGCAGACTGGCAGGCCAGACCTGAGCATCTGTCGCGCAGGGGCCTCGTGCGGCCCGAGGTCCAGCGTCAGAGTTGGCTCCACCATGGATGCGGGCCGCAGCCGGCGCTCGACCACCACCTCCAGCTTGCATGTCAGCACCCATGTCGCAACATCGCCGACACAGCCACCATGACCACAGCCACATTGCGTGCTTGACAGGTTCAAAACACACACACACACACGCACACAAGCACACACACACCACCACCACCGCAAAGAAGCGTGGGGTTTCTTTTGTTGAGGTTCTGCAGAGGTCCAACAGAACCACCACCATTCCCACACATCCACACACCCCTCAAAATGGCCAAAATGCTCTCTAAGGGTTTCGAACCCCTGACCTGCACCTTACTAAAGTGCCGCTCTGCCACTGAGCTAAAAGAGCTTCGCAATTGAAGTAGAAACCATAGAAATTCCAACGCTATTAATTTGTACTTGCATTAGTCATGTCTCTCCACCTAGAACACAAGGACCGTGTGTGGGAAGTACCACCGGCTCTCTCTCTCTACACAACCTCTCTCTACGGCACAGCTCTCTGGGGGCTCCCCGGTGGGGGCTCCCCGGTGGGAGCGCAAACACAGCAAGGCTGCCGGCGCGCTAGTCGCCCGCGCGGCCACCACCACAGAATCACCGTGGCGGACGACCTCAGACGCCAGGTGGTCAGCCTGCAGCAGGAGCTCGTGCGGGAGCGCGCTCAGCCACAGATTGCGACCGCCCTGGTGGGCGCGCCCCAGACTGCCGACATCGACGTCGCGACGCTGCGCGCCATGGTGGAGGCGCAGAAGCAACAGATTGAGGCCCTCACGGGCATGCTGCAGACCTCAGTGACATCGGTGAGCCACCTGGTGAGCCGCGTCCCTGAGGCGCCCATGCAGACACAGATGCCGCATGCGCGCGCACCTGCCAAGGCTGCCCAGCCTGCCCGGCCCGCTGCTGCTGCTCCCGCCCCTGTGGCGTCGGCGGCGGGAGCGCCGACGGGGGGCCGGCCTGCCACAGCGGGCGCCGCGCGAGCCGCTCCTGCCAGCAGCCGCGCCCGCGGACTGTCGGCGGTGGCGGCCGCCGCGCAGCGGCGCCAAAGCTTCGTGGCGAGGACGCGGGCGCAGTGCCACTGCGCGCGCCTCATGATTGACGGCGAGCGGGTGCCCCCACCTGCTTGCAAGTCTGACAACTGAAACTGAGCTGTGGCGCTGGTCGCCCACAGCCCCGAGGCCCGCGCTGCCGAGCTGAGGGAGGCGCAGCGCATGCGGCTGCGACCGCCAGCCACGACCCCGCTTCTACGAAGCTACCCAATACGGGACGACTACTGACCAGGGCGCCCCCCCTGCTGGGATGGGCGACGGCGGCACGCTGATTGCTTGACGGTCCACAGTTGGCGCACATTGCGCTCAAGGAAGGAACCTCGCTGGCGCTCGCTGCGCTGAGTGGTCAGCGTGCTGCCCCGCCCACCCCCCGGAGGGCCCCGCCCGCCCCGGCCACTCTGTGGCTTGGATTTTGATACTGATTTGCCGAGTTTGCGGGTGGCCGCCCTACGGGGTTAGGCTACGCCGGACGGTTGATGCTCTGCTAGTGTGTGCGCGCCCGTAAAATACAAAAATACAAAACAATTGACAATTGACAAGCGCATGCCATTGAGCGTGCCCCCGGAAGTGAGACCCCTGAGCCTGCGGCGCACCCCTTCGCCTTCCCTTTTCCCATCCCCTTCCTGTTTCCCTACACATACAGTGAGCCCGCGTCCCCTCGGGGGCGTGGGGAGTACCACCGGCCCGTGTAACAATCTCTCTCTCTCCGGCACGTGTAACCAATTCTCCCCCGACGACCAAACGACGACGACGACGACCAAACGACGACGACCAAACGACGACGACGGCCCGTGTAACAATCTCTCTCTCGACCAAACCCTGATAACTGACCTCTTCCCAGTCCTCACGGCTGGCCCGGCCCAGCCTGACAGCTGACCGCGCAGGCCGCGCGGTGGTGGCCCGCTTCTGGACGAGCCTCCAGGAGGTCCCCTCCCTCGACCAAGTCCCACCGGCGTGGGCTGCCGCCGATGGCCCTCCCCCCGACCACCCGTTCATCGGGGTGGTGCGTGCGGGCGACCGGCCTCGCCTCTGCCTCCACGCTCCGGTGGATCCCCCCTGAACGAGTCGGCGGGGAGCATGCGCCCCCCTCCGACTCCCCTGACTCTGACTTCTGACTAGGGCGCCCCCCCCCGCTGGGGTGGACGACGGCGGCGCGCTGATTGCTTGACGGCCCACAGTTGGCGCACATTGCGCTCAAGGAAGGAACCTCGCTGGCGCTCGCTGCGCTGAGTGGTCAACGTGCTGCCCCGCTCGCCCCCCGGAGGGCCCTGCCCGCCCCGGCCACCCTGTGGCTTGGGTTTTGATACTGACTTGCCGAGTTTGCGGGTGGCCTGCCCCACGGGGTTAGGCAACGCCGGACGGTTGATGCTCTGCTAGAGTGTGCGCGCACATAAAATACAAAAACACAAAAACAATTGACAGTTGACAAGCGCATGGCATTGAGCGTGCCCCCGGAAGTGAGACTCCTGAGCCTGCGGTGCACCCCTTCGCCTTTCCTTTTTCCATCCCTTTCCCGTCTCCCCGCACATACAGTGAGCCCGGCGTCCCCATGGGGGTGTTTGGGAAGTACCACCGGCACGTGTAACCAATCTCTCTCCAATTCTCTCTCGTGTGTGTGTGTGTGTGTGGTGTTCTAGGTAGGAAGGAAGACAGTATCGGGATTGGCATGCGCTGATGCATGGGAGGGGGGAGTGGCTCGGAGAGTGACCTGTTTGCCGCCGCCAGGTGCGTGTCACACTTGCGTCAATGAATGATGATGGTGTTTACAGTCGTGGGTGACGCACCTACCGGCAGCGTATTCGACTACAGACGGGTGCCTGGCTACTAGTGGTGGGGGGCTAGTGGGTCGGGGCTGGACCTAGACAGGGCACTCGGCCCCCAGATCTGACTCCTCCCCATTGGGGCACGGCCGTGGGGTTCACAGGCCCGCGGGATCGCGCCCCCTAGACCCCCCCGTAGCGCATCATAGTGTGAATAGTGTAAGTTATTTTTTATTTTTTACGCAAGCACCCAAGCAACGTACCGCCGCTATCGCTCCTCGCGCATACTGCGCCCTGCTCTGATGTTTTTTTTTTTTGGGGGGGGGGGGGGGGGGCGGGACTCCGGGGCCTCTGGACCCGTCACCACCCCGCACGGCCACCCTGGTTTCGCCCCAGCACCCTCGATTTCCCCGTTTGCCACCGCAGCCCCATCTGCCGGGCGCAATCCCGTGGGCCTGTGAACCCCGGCCGTGCTCCCACGCGGAGGAGTGAGATCTGGGGGCCGAGTGCCCTGTCTAGGTCCAGCCCCGACCCACTAGCCCTCCACCACGAGTAGCCAGCCACGCCACGTCGAATATGCTGCCTGTTCGGTGCGTCACACACGACTGTAAAAAACATCATCAGCCCCATCTGCCTGCAGTTATGCTCCAGTAGTACCAGCTTCGGTAGTACCAGCTTCGGTAGCACTAGCTTCTACCATGAATCTACCATCAATCTTCTAAATCTAAATACCTCCCACATTCCTTCTGCATGTACGCAGCCTCAAGCACCGCGCGGGCGCGCTCATTCAGCGCTATGCCGGCACCAAGTACAGGGAGGCTCAGCGCACCAAGTGGCTGCTCGACGTGGTGACGCACATCGACACGTGAGTCACACACACACACACACACACACATTAAGTGCTACACACACACACACACGCACACACAGTCAGTGCTGCACACAAACACACACACACACGCGTGCGCAATCAGTGCTGCACACACACACACACACACACACAGTGCTGCACATGCCGCACTCCCGGCAGCTGGCTACTGTAGCTGCACAGTAAGGATGCGCACTCTCGGAAAACACAGTTGGCATAGTGCACAGAAGCACCCACAGGAAACGCCACAAGTCTCTCTCTCTCTCCCTCTCTACCTTGTCTCACAAGTCGCCGTCAACACACGTGCGCTCAATACATCCAGATGTGGCCTCCAGTCTCCACACACATGCATGCACCCAGCCATCCAGAGTACACTCACTAGAACCCACTCCCACTACATATGCATGCAACAGCATGAAGTGCAAGTGACGACCACAATCAATCCACTGTAAAATTACTCACTCAACACTCGCTTGCCTGGCCTGGCCTGGCCTGGCACATGCCACAGCAACTCCCCCTCTTCACACACCCAATCCAAAATGCACTCACTCTCACTCAACCACCACTCATATTCCACCGCAGTGACTACCACGGGTACATCCTCAACACGTATGCGTGCACCCAATCCAGAGTACACTCACTCAACACTCGACACTCAATCCAGAGTACACGCACTCAACACCCAATGCAGAGTACACTCACTCACACTGCATGCAACAGCGACACAATCTCAACACACGTGCATGAACCTAATCCAGGGGACACTCACTCAACTATCACCTGACCTACAGCGACTACTAGGAATGCATCCTTAACACACACGCACGCACGCACTCATCAAGATTACACTCACTCAACACTCAACTCAATAATCACATGCAAACACGACTACGAGTTCATTTCTACACGCACGCACACACCCAACCATCCAGAGCACGCTCTCACTAAACACTCACTTGCACTGCATGTACCAGCAAATCCCCCTCGACACACCCAATCCAGAATGCACTTACTCAACACACTCGCACTGCATGCCACAGCGAATACTACCGCGACGCCATCCTCAATCGAACGCACGCTCGCACCCAATCCAGAGTACACTCACTCAACACTCACCCACACTGCATTCAACAGCGACTACCAAGTCCATCTCTTCACGCACGCACGCGCCCAATCATACAGAGTACACCCACTCAACAGTCACTTGCACTTTATGCAACTGCTCAAGTGACTACAGTACCCAATCCAGAATACAATCTCACCCAACACTCACTCAACACTCACTCAACAATTGCATGACCCACAGCGGCGACCGCAAATACATCCTCAACCAGGCACGCACGTACCCACTCATCAAGAGTGCACTCACTCAGCACATTATGAAGTGTAAGTGACTACCGGTAAAAAAGTAAAATTCGACTGGCCTGGCTCCTGCTAGACTGTCCCTCGGTGGAAACTACAGGAGCGGCTTGCCCGGCGCTGTCATGGCTTGGCGAGTAGCCGCGGCGCTGCCGCGACCCGTGCTGGGAGACGGCCCTTATCCTCCTCCCATGCAGGACGCCATGCGGCACCGATCTCGACGAGTTGATCGACGAGCGGAGGAGCTGGCGCCCGTCAATGCATGCTGGACATCGGTCAAGATGGCTGCTCGTGGGGGCGAGCTACCATCAGGGCTTCAGCGGTGGTGACCGCCGAGGCAACAACAGAGTTTATCCGCTTCACCATCGCAGCGTTTGTCACCGCGCTCACCCTCGGGGGCACTCGTCTGCCGGTGACTGGCGTCGGCATTGGTCTTCAGGCAGCCTGCCATGACGACTCTGTTTGCCCAGGCCCCCCTGGAGGGTGGGACCTGGCCATGCATGACGCATGGGGCGCAGGCAGAGCCCCATGCATGGAGTTGGACAACCATGCACCATGCCAGGCGGGGACTTTTCTGCTTCAGCGCCGCCAGTCGGCACAGCCGGCGTGGTTGGCCTCAAAGGCCAGGAGGAGGACGGTCCTTTCCTATACGCTCCTTGCCAGACATGTCCCTCAGGGACTTGTTTGGGTCTAAACTAGCCGGCGGGAGCGGTAGTCTAGACGGCAGGTAACCGGCTGGTGGCTATCGTCCTTCACAGGGCGGTGGCACTAGGACTAGTGTTGTCTTAGCTGGAATGCCATGTAACTGTAACTGTAACTGTAAGTGACTACCGCACCCAAATCCTGACTAAACTCACTCAATGATCACCTGCCCCACAGCGACGACCGCGACAACATCCTCAACCAGGCACGCATGCACCCACTCATTAAGAGTACACTCACTCAGCACTCACTCACATTGCATGCAACAGCGACTACCAACTCCATCTCTACACACACGCACGCACCCAAACATACATACGTGCACTTGATGCAATTGCTGCAGCGACTACCGTACTCAATCCAGAATACAATCTCACTCAACACTCACTCAACGATCGCCTGCCCCACAGCGACGACCGCGAGTACAACCTCAATCGAACGCACCCAATCCAGATCACACCCTCTCAACACTCAACTTGCATGCCATGCAGCTTCATGAAGTGTCAGTGACTACCATACCCCAATTCAGAACAATCTCATTCAACTCTCACCTGCCCCGCAGCGACTACCGCGAGTACATCCTCAATCAGGCGCAGCACATCCAGCAGCTGCAGGACCAGATGTTTGTGATGCAGCGGGTGGGCGCGGAGGGCAGCGCGGAGCTGCAGGACAAGGTGTGTGAATCTGGTATCTTCGGGGCTTGTGTGTATCTTGTATCGTGTATCTTGTATCTTTGGGGCGTGTGTGAATCTTTTATCTTTGGGGCGTTTAGTAGGGAGCTGTTAATGTTGTGTTACAACGGGTGGGTGCAGGGTGCGGCGCGGACCTGCAGGACAAGGTGCATGGCTTGTGGGCTTTAAAGCTTTGGGGCGTGTAGAAGGGAGCTGCTAATGTTGTGTTGCAGCGGGTGGGCGTGGAGGGCAGCGCGGAGCTGGAAGACGACGTGTGTGGCTGGGGGCTTTAGCTTTAGAGCTTTGGCGCGTGCACGGAGTTGGGATGATGCAGCAAGTGGACGCAGAGGGCAGCGCGGAGCTGCAGGACAAAGTGGGTGGCTGTGGGGCTTCAGTGTTATGGCTTGGGGGCGTGTAGTAGGGAGCTGTTAATGTTGTGTTGCAGCGGGTGGGCGCGGAGGTGGCACGGATTTGCAGGACAAAGTACCCCCCTTGCTGGCCACCCCAAAACCTCACACACACACACGCATGCACACACACACACACGCACACACACACACGCACGCATGCATGCACGCACACACACACACGAACACACACGCACATGCACACACACACACACGCACACTATGCATGCACAGGTGTCACGCATGGCCGAGCACTCACACTCACTCGAGTCCCAGCTGCGCGATGCAAATGCGGTGGTGCTCGAGTTGCAGGTGTGTGTGTGTGTGTATGTGTGTGTGTGTGTGTGCATGCGTGCGTGTGTGTGTGCATGGGTGGGTGGGTGGGTATGTGTGTGTGTGTGTGCATGTGTGTGTGCATGTGTGGGTGGGTGGGTGGGTGGGTGCATGCCTGTGTGTCTGTGCTGCTCACACACCTGGTTTCGAGGCAGCTCCCCAATGCAAATGCGATGGTGCTGGAGGTGTAGGTGTGTGTGTGTGTGTGTATGTGTATGTGTGTATGTGTATGTGTGTGCGTGTGCGTGTGTGTGTGGGTGCGTGGGTGGGTGCATGGGTGGGTGGGTGGGTGGGTGGGTACGTGGGTGGGTGCATGTGTGTGCGTGTGTGTGTGTGTGTGTGCATGCATGTGTGTGTCTGTGCTGCTCACACACCTAGTTTCGAAGCAGAAGCGCATTGGTAACGTGGTGGTGCTAGAGCTGCAGGTGTGCGCGTGTGTGTGGGGGGGGGGAGCATGCATGTGTGTGTCTGTGCTGCTCACACACCTGGTTTCGAAGCAGCTGCGCGATACAAATGCGGTGGTGCTGAAGCTGCAGGTGTGTGTGTGTGTGTGTGTGTGTGCGTGCGTGTGTGTGTTTGTGTGTGTGTGTGTGTGTGCATGGTGTGTGTGTGGGTGTGCGTGTGTGTGGGTGGGTGGGTGTGCGTGTGTGTGTGTGTGCGTGTGTGTGTGCTGTTCTCCCTGGGCGGCCGACTCCCTGGGCGGCCCACTCCCTGGGCGCGAGTCGCGGCGGTCGGCCCATGTGAGTCGCCGTCGCCCATCCCCCTCATCGCCCCGCCTCCCCCGTCGACTGCCGCCTATGTACTGCGGGCCATCCTGGACTATCCACCATCGCCTTCGTCTGAAGGGCAGCCTCAACGAACCGAGCAACTCGACACCCAAATTCAAAATGTCATCACAGAGCCCGTCTCCATGCCCTCGCCAGCGCCGAACAGCTCCTCGGTCGACTATAGACCGCATCCCAGACCGCCTCGCCTCCGCCGAGGATCCTCGGCCGCGCCCCACTGCGGCGTCACGCCACCATGCACCACAGAGAACCTCCCATCGCCATGGCCCCCCTTCAGCACCCTTCGCCCCCCTTGACACGCTCCAAACTACACAGTCCAACTCTCCCCCACCCTCCCCCACCCACAGTCGACAACCCGCCCACGCTCCACCCCCACATGGAGCTCGCCGTCCCATGTGCGCGCCATGCAGGCCCATGCACCCCCGCCCCATGCGCCTCCCGCCCATGCGCCCTCACGCGCGCCGACCCCATGCTGGCCCTCCCTCCCCCCCCCCTCCCCCCAGCCTTTCCTCCCTTGCCCCTGCCTCCACCCCCTGCCTACCTACATCATCGCCCCATGGACTTCACAGGCCCATGGAGATGATCCGCCTCACCACCCCCCACGCCCCAGCCTCTCCTCCCTCGCCCCTGCCTCCGCCCCCTGCCTACCTACATCATCGCCCCTTGGAGTTCAGAGGCCAATGGAGATGATCCGCCTCCCCATCCCTGCGCCCCTGCCTACGTTCATCATCGCCCCATCGAGTTCGTGGGCTCATGGAGATGATCCGCCGCTGCCCCCTATCCCAGGCCCGCCTACATTCGTCTGTCGCCCCATCGAGGAGCTGATCCGACGTCCTCTAGGCCTGCCTACACCCGAATATCGCCCCATGGAATTAATCGGCCCATGGGGAGATGATACGCCGCGATTGAAGTTGAAGTTGGTTGGCCAGAGTGGCAACCCCACCCGCCATGTGATGTACCCCTCTTAGCGCTGATTGGTCACCCGCTGTAGACCGACACACATGTGCCATTTGACCTCTGGAGCATTGCTTGTACTTTAGTACGGGTAGTGCTGTTGCAGTCATGTAACACTTTGGAATGGAATGGAATGGAATGTGTGCTGTTCACACACCTGGTTTCGAAGCAGATATGCGACAGAAATGCGGTGGTGCTGGAGCTGCAGGTGTGTGTGCGTGTGTGTTTGTGTGTGTGTGTTTGTGTATGTGTGTTTGTGTGTGTGTGTGCGTGCGGGGGGGGGGAGGGTCGATTTTATGTAACGCCATTACAGCGCAGTATCTGCACTGGGATCTGCTCCCAGGGAGGATCCCTCTCACACACGCACACACACACACACACACAGGCACGCCTGGCAGCATCAGAGGGCGCGCTCTCCAGCGCAGAGTACGCAGCCGCGTCTGCCGCATCCCAGTGCGCCCACCTGTCAACAGAGGTCGCCTCCCTCGCTGTGGTCGAGGCGGCGTCGCGCAAGAGCATGGCAACGCGCAACTGCATGCTGAAGGACGGGCTGAGGCAGAGCGAGGCGCGCGTGCGGGCGCTGGCAGATGACAAGCGGCGGAGGGCGATGGAAACGACGGTGGGGGGGCGCAGGGCTCTAGAGGGGGATGTACAGGGCTGGTATGAAGGGATGGTGTCTTGAGGCAGAACGAGGAACAAGTACGGGTGCTTGCAGAAGACAAGCGGCGCTCGCAGAAGACAAGCGGCGGTTGCAGCTGGAGTCGCAGGTACAGGGATGGTGCAGGTCTGGGGGTGAGGGGGTGAGGTCTGAGGCAGAGCGAGGCGCGCGTGTGGGCGCTCTCAGAAGACAAGCGACGGAGGGCGATGGAAATGCAGGTGTGGGGGGGGGCAGGGCTGGTCGGGGCTGGGGTTGAGTGGGTGAAGTCTTGAGGCAGAGTCAGGTGTACATGCGGGAGACAAGTGGCGGAGGGCGCTGGAGTTGCAGGTGGGGGGGGGGGGGGGGGGACAGGGTCGGTCGGGGCTGGGGTTGAGGGCGTGAGGTGTCAGGCAGAGCCAGGTGTGCATGCGGAAGACAAGCGGCGGAGGGCGATGGAGATGCAGGTGGGGGGGTTGCAGGGCTGGTCAGGGCTGGGGGTGAGGGAGTGAAGTCCTGGGGAAGAGCGAGGTGTGCACACAGACAAGTCGCATGTGTGGGGGTTGCAGGGCTCGGGGGCTGTTCATGGCTGGGGTTGAGGGGTTGAGGTCTGAGGCAGAGCGAGGCGTGGGTGCGGACGCTTGCATACGACAAGCGCCGGCGGGCGCTGAAGTCGCAGGTTGAGGGTGCACTAGAGCACGCGTGGGATGACTTCAGGCACCTGGAGACGGCCGTGCCTTACGTGCGACCCCGTTGCCTGCATCATGTGCCGCATCTCAACACCTGCCTGAGAAGGCTCTATTACTCGTCATCCAACTGCCGCCCAACTGCCGCCCAACTGCCGCCTGACAGCCGCCTAACTGCCGCACAACTGCCACCCACCTGCCGCCCACCTGCCGCACAACCGCCGCCCAAGTGCCCCACACCTGCCGCACACCTGCCGCCCAACTGCCGCTCAACTGCCGCAAACCACGACAGGCCATCTGCCGCCTACACGACGAGGCCATCGCCAACGAGCACGTGGGCACAACTTCCGCACAACCGCCACCTAACTGCCACACACCTGCCGCCCAACTGCCGCCCAACTGCCGTCCAACTGCCGCCCAACTGCCGCCCAACTGCCATCCAACTGCCGCACACCACGACAGGCTATCTGCCGCCTGCACGACGAGGCCATCGCCAGCGAGCGCGTGGGCACAACTGCCGCAAAACTGCCGCCTAACTGCCGCACACCTGCCGCCCAACTGCCGCCCAACTGCCGTCCAATTGCCGCCCAACTGCCGCCCAACTGCCGCACATCACGACAGGCCATCTGTCGCCTGCACGACGAGGCCATCGCCAATGAGCGCGTGGGAAGTGCGGAGCGTCACAAGGCAGAGATGCAGGCGGTGGCACTGGTGCGTGCCTGAGCAATTTTATTTTCAGTACTTTTAATCATTATTTCATATCCAAATTTTGCTTTGACCGCGTTGACCGTCCACCTCCCGTTGACCGTTTGTCCTCATATATAGGTAATTTGAAAGCTCTTGACAAGCTTTACCCGGCCGGCTCATCAGATTACCAATTTACTGGATGGGTTGAGCTGTGCTCAAGGTCAAAGTACAGCCAGAATACAACCACATGGATGTGCACAGCCATAAAGGAAATCGTTGCGGCCTGTGTCCGTGCTTGCAAGTTTTCTACGCATGCGTGCTCTCCCATTCACCCCCTGCCTGATGCCCACATTGGGAGTGTCAAGCAAGCGCCAGAGTCCAGCGCAGGCTAAACTCTTCTCCTAGAGAGAGGAAAATGTGATCCTCTCGGCGACTAGTATCTAGTGGCCTAGACCTCACCCGCGCCAAACCTGTGTGCTTGCATGCACAGGTGGAGAAGGCGTCTGCCCAGATGACGGTGGAGCGCGTGCGCCTCGAGCTGGACGCGTACAAGGAGCCGTGGATGTACCTGTGAGTGTGCCGTGCTGCTGCATCGCTTGCTCGCATCGCAGCTCACATGCACATGTGCGCGTACGCATGCACACGCACGCACACACACACACACACAAGCGCGCACGCACACACACGCGCACACACACACACACACACACACACACACACACACACGCATGCATGCATGCACACATGTACATACACACACACACACACACGCACACACACACACACGCATGCACACGTACACACGCGAGCACGCCCCACTTACCACCGCCACCTCCCACCTCCACCACCGCAGGCACGGGCGCAAGGCGCCCACCGCCAACGCCGAGGTCGCGCACATGCTGGGCCTCAAGATGACAGCGCTCAACACGCTGCACGTGCCGCCCTAGGAGCTCCCGCCCCCCGAAGACGACCAGGTCGTGGCCAGTGTGGTGTTGACACGGGCTGCGTGCCTCAGAGCACACAGCACAGCGGGGGCGCACAATCCCTGTTAACCATTAATTGTGTTTGGAGCAAATTTCGGCTCGAAGTCGGGCTTGAGTCGAAGCTTCAGCTAGGAGAGGCACCTACCAGAGTGTGCCGGCAGGTGGGCTCTGCCACAGACCCACCTGGAAAGTGCCTCAATTGGGGTATATAAGGCGGCTCTCGCCGCCGCCCAACCAGCCCTCTGTATATAAGAAGACGCGTTGCTTTTGTTGTAACCCTCTTCACTCCATCCTCTCGTCCCTTGGCCGAGCCAGCCAGCCTCAATGCAGCCGTGTCTGAAAACTCAATAGATCCATGCACGCCTGGTGCTGCGCCTCCTCGCGGTCACTGGGGACGTGGAAGTCCGCAACCGACGCCTGGTGCCTGCAGCCAGGTGTAGCGGACGGTGTCGGCCACCGCGTTAGACGCGTCACGGTGAAGAGCACACGCAGCCCGGCACGGCTTCACACCGATGCCCCCAATGGCAGGCTTGCAACCCAATTAAGAGACTTTCAAAGGGTGTAACATAAGTATCTACAGCGACTACCGCGAGGACATCCTCGACCAGCTTTGCAACTCATGTGGGAGACGGCCAGGTATGATAGAGGTTGGTGTGATAAGTATGATACACACCAGTAAGGCACCAGTAAGATTTCCGCTGAGGATCTTGGGAAAATGACAGGTCATCCCGTGCCTCACGATTATTTTATCGATCTCACCCCGCCGTGGGCTATTTCTGGCCGACAAGTGTGCAAATGCCAATTTCCACACTTTGGGGGTCGAAAATCGCGCAATCTCACCCTGAACTGCCGGGGCCCAAATCGGCCAATCGCACCCCGCAAATGCACATTGCGGGGATGCGCGGTGACTAACGGAAACACTGATGCACACCTGCGGACGGTGTATGCTCGTGTTCTGCCCAATTTAATTTTGAAATGCATCTTCATGCTGCCTTAATTCTGGAAGTGTGCCGTCTGTAAACGAAGCGAGTTGCATTGTGGCCGGCAGTGGTCGAACGACGTAAAATACCCCCCCCCTCCCGCAGTGTATGAACCACAGGCTTGATATAAATAGTCATTTCACTTTCTCTCTAACACTACTCTCTCTCTCTCTTTCCCCCGTAGCATTAGTAGAGCACGCTTGCAAGCGCTTGAGCGCCTATAGTAGCGCCTAAACCCCTTAACCACAGTACAGGCCCATTAAAAGCCAGAGGGGCAACACCAACCCCTCGATAGCATTCCCCCGTCGTCGGTGCGACTCAGCCTTGCGCAGGGGCCTCCGGCCTTGCGGGTGCTGAGTGTGGCGGTCACACTCCGCATTTCTTGCTGCTCTCGCTGTGCCTCCCTCCTTTTCGCAACCATGGCGGTCGGCAAGAACAAGCGCATCAGCAAGGGCAAGAAGGGTGGCAAGAAGAAGGCGCAGGTTCGTTCAGGCTCAAGTTGATGCCCCGCTAGGCAGCGATCTCGCGCACACGTCGTGGACTGGATGATGACGCTTGGTTCCACCTCCGCGTGCGCAGGACCCCTTCGCCAAGAAGGACTGGTATGATGTCAAGGCCCCGACCTGCTTCCAAGTCCGCAACATCGGCAAGACGCTGGTGTCCAGGACCGCTGGTACCAAGGTGAATGGCGCAGCCGAGGGAGCGGGGAGGGGGCCAGCTCTGCAGGGGAGGGCAGCGGCGGGGGCCGGCGGCTTTGTGCATGGGCGCCGCCCCATCGTGCATGGGCTCGCCAGCCTCGGCCGCCAGCGTTTGCTGCTGGAAGGAGCGCCGTCACGGAGAACCTGCATGCAGTGAGCCACGAGGGGCGTGTGCACGCTGCACAGCGGCATGGGCGACGCCCTCACGCACTCTGTGGCACTCCCACTGTATGCGCAGATCGCATCCGACGGCCTGAAGGGGCGCGTGATCGAGGTGTGCCTGGCCGACCTGCAGAAGGTGAGGCGGCGAGCAGGCGGAGGAGGGCGAGCGGGACGCGCTGCATTGGCCTGGGCTCTCGCTCTTGGCCTGCATGCCTGGGCCTCCGCTGCTGTTCGTAGCGTGGCTGAAGCAGCGTTCTGATGGTGGTGGTCTCCACTGTCGGTGGTGGAACTGGCAAGGGGGGGGGGGGGGCATGGGCAGAAGAAGTGGGAGGGCGCTGCTCTGCTCTGGCGTGCACACCCAGCAGGCCACAGCAGAGATTGCTTTGAAATGGGCTATGGAGAGGGTGGGATTGGGTGTTCAGGGGCAGGGGCGGGTGGAGGGCATGCGCATGGGCGCCATGCGGGCCATGCGTACACTGATGGTGGATGGGCGGGTTCAAATCCAGGCACTGGTGGTAGCCGGCGGGCGGGGTTAGGGATGTGCACAGGTGCACGCGTTGCGATGCGTGGTCTCCGGTGCATGGGCCCCGGCGGCCCCTTGTTGCCGCCGCTTCACAAACAACGCCTGCCGCAGACCCACTCACTACATCGTGGCGACCCACCACCACCACCACCACCGCAGAACGAGGAGGATGCGCACCGCAAGATCCGCCTCCGCGTCGAGGACGTGCAGGGCCGCAACTGCCTGACCAACTTCTGGGTGCGTTTGGTTCAGCATGGAGAGCGTGGTGGCGCGCATGGCAGAGAGTTGCACAGTTGGAACTGGCGACGGCGGCGAGATGGAGGGATCTCTGAAAGGCGGCGCAAGGCTGCAGTGGAGCAGCAGGCAGCTGCGTGCGCATGGGGCGGCGACAATGCAGCATGCGCATGGCGTGGTGCCGTGTCAGCTGCGCAGTGGTGGCACAGGGCAGCAGGCCAACCATCTTATCGGGATGCATGCATGCATTGCTCAGGACTCATTTCCCCCCCACATGCTCGCCGTCTCGGCGGGGCACCCGAGTCATGCGTGCATGTACGCACCCTCCCCCCACCACACACACCTCCCCCCGCTCCTGCCCCCCCCCCCACACACACACACACAAACGTGCACATACGCTCACACACTTTGCTCCTGTCTCACCCCTCTCGCCCCCGCTCCCGTGTCACCGTCTCAGGGCATGGACCTCACGACCGACAAGGCGCGCTCGCTCATCCGCAAGTGGCAGTCACTCATTGAGTGCCACGTCGACGTGAAGACGACCGACGGCTACATGCTGCGCATGTTCTGCCTGTCCTTCACCAAGAAGCGCATGGGGCAGGTCGGTGATTTTGTTGTGCGCTGTGTGTTGTGGTAGCCAGCCAGTGGCACGGAAGCCCATGTCCACACTATTGTGACAATCACCGAGGCGGCACGCCCCTAACCTAAATCATCCCCCCCCCCCTAACACCTCCGCCACCCTGGTGAGACAAACTTCCTGCTGTCCATGGCGTCCCCTCGCTCGCACACGCGAAAATATGTGGTGGAGATCCATACGCACACGCACGCGCGCATAAACACAAACACATGCACACACGCACATCCACATGCAGACACGCACACACACGGCATACACACGCACATACACGCACACATGCACACACACGTACACGCACACATACACACACGCACGCACACACGCGCATACACACTCACACACACACACGCAGGTGAAGAAGACGTGCTACGACGCACACCTGCACACACACATAAGTGCACACACACCTGCACGCACACCTGCACACACACACACAAACGCACGCAGGTGAAGAAGACGTGCTACGCGCAGTCGGGACAGATCAAGAAGATCCACAAGAAGATGACCGAGATCATGGTGGGTGGTCAGTGATTTCCTTTTCGGCTCTACACAGCCATTTGGCTGTATTTTGGCTGTTCTTTGACCTTGCACACAGCTGGACCTAAGGGGGGGGGTCTGGGGGGCGGGCGCGCCCCGGGGCTTAAGCCATAGCTGCTCATTCTAGACCACGCGCTTTTTTTGGGATATCGATGGGTATTGTCACGACGCACGGTGCCCATATGAGGAAAAAGTTGGTCAACATGCGCGCTTATCCGTAACCGACAGACGTAGGTTACTTTATCAACGACGCGCGAAACTCCGCCGATGGCCCCAAAACCGAGCGCGATGGATAGCCGACTCCATTCCGCGTCTTTAGGTGTCCGTAGTCCCTCGGGGGACCAAGGGAGGAGGGAGTTATGGCCCGGGGCGTGCAGCACCACGGATTTCCGCCCCAAATGCGCCACTCCGAGTCCAAGATGCGCGCCTGCTGAAGGGTAATGCCACATCCTTGGCCATGGGCCCTTAGTACATGATATAGGGCAGCTGTAGACGGGGGGTCGCGACCGTGGATGCAGCGAGCGCCGCGCTGTTGCTGCGCGCGTGCGTGCGCTGGCACTGCATGGCGCATGGCGTGCCCATGCAGCCCAGTTTAAAACGTGCCTGACGGCTGCACTGGGGCAACTAATCGATTACATATGATATGTGAATCATGCCGGGAGGGTCTGCCAGCAGGGGGAGGCGCCGGGCGCTGTTTTGTGGGGCCTAGTGGGTGTGGGCAGGGGAGCGACAGACGGCGCCACGTCGACGCCCTGGCGCCCTCCACCCGCGTCTACAGCAGCGGAATGCCATAATTGACTCATACGACGGATATCTAGCCGTGGATGAGGCCGCAAGCAGCGTCATCGCGATGGCGGGAGTCGCGCTGACGGGCAGGTCCCCGCCCTGCGCCCAGAGCCTCTCCCACTGCCCCACCGACGCTGACGAAGTCGGTTGGAATATTAGAAACGCGATGGGAGGGTGCGGGGGTGCGGGGAATGCCTGTGGGAGGACCCAAAACACCCCATCATCTGGTCAGCTTTTTGGTGTGGATGACCCGCGACCCCCCCCTTTGCAGCTCGACCCATCCAGTGGATTGTTGGTCTAACAAGCCCGCCAGACAGAGCACGTCAGCAGCTTTCAAATGACCTATGTATGAGGACAGACGGGCAATGGGAGGTCAACGCGGTCAACGCAAAATCCGGCTGCGGAAGAATGAATTAGAAATCCTGAAAAGGAAATGACTGTGGGTGGTGGTGTGCCGAGTGGGCTTGTGTGTTCTATTGTTTGATGTTACAGTCGTGTGTTGCAAACCTAGCAGGCAGCATCCGACAGATCAAGAAGATCCACAAGAAGGTGTGACCGAGATCAAGATCATGGTGGGTGGTGCTCGTACGAGCGTGTGACACGCACGTGTGCGCGTGCCAATACTGCAGAAAAGTGTTGGCGTGATACCGGTCTTTTGGCACGGAGCCAGTTCGCGGAGCTGGGCTGATTCGGAGCGATTTGGGTCAATCTTACGCGAGAGTGTGCAAATTGCCAATTTCGCATTTTTCACACAAAAAACGCGTTGCGCCCTGCGCTCCGGCGTGAAGCAGAGGTTCTGCGAAACCACCATCCGCCCACTTGCACCACTGTTGTGGTCGATTTTACAGTCCGTCGGACTCTTGTGATGGCGCGTTAGGTGTGTGCGTGTGTGTGCATTAGGTGCGTGCATTAGGGGTGTGTTTATGCCGACACCTTTGATGGCGCATCAGATGTGTGTGTGTGTGCATTAGGTGTGTATGTGTGTGGGGGGGGGAGCACTCTGTTTGGCGTGTGGGAACACGTTTGGAAGACGAGGTGACATTTTTCACCAAGGGGAGGCCTGGACGGCCACATGGACTGAGCCATGGACTCACCCATGGACTGACCCATGGACTTCATAGACTGCCCCATCGATTTTTCAAGGGCTGCGTTCCATGGACTGACCCATGGACTGACCCCCACCACCGCACTGTCACCATATATATATATATCCGCGAGGCGTCGTCGTGCGACATCAAGCACTGCCCCCCACCCACCCAGCCACACACCTCGCACCTTGGCGCCACTTGACCCCTTACCCTAAACCCTGGACAGATCCGCGAGGCGTCGTTGGCGACATCAAGGAGCTTGTTGCGAAGCTCATCCCCCCCTTCCCACACGCACACCTCGCACCTTGGCGCCACCTAACCCCAAACCCTGAACCCCTGAACAGATCCGCGAGGCGTCGTCGTGCGACATCAAGGAGCTCGTCGCGAAGCTCATCCCCGAGGCGATTGGCAAGGACATCGAGAAGGCGTGCCAGGGCATCTACCCTCTGCAGAACACGTTCATCCGCAAGGTGGGCCAAGGGGCGAAAGAGAGAGAGAGAAGGGAGGGAAAGGACGGTGCAGGGGAGAGTTGGGGATGGCGTGCCAGGGCAACTACCCCCACAGCGATTTGTGTGCCCTAGGAAGTGCGGGGTTCAACTTTTCGTTGCGTACATACCGGCCCCGTGAAAACGGCTGATGCAGACGCCTCCTAAACCAGTTGAATGTCGATGTTCCGTTGCCGTTTGGGGTGAGGAGGTGCATGCGACGTGCCAGGGTGGACAAACGCTCCACGCAATGCTGCCCCAGCAACGCTGATAACATCTGGCCCCCAACCGGTTGCGGTTTAGTCATGTGGAACCGTTGATCTTGCGTTCTGCATCAGCCGTTTTCACGGGGCCGACCGCTGCGATGACCTGTTTCGTGTGGGGGCACATTGTGCTGACTCTGCGGAAACGTGGTGCATGCGCCCAATGCTTGAATGCATGGAGTACTGGGACCTATATCACATGATTCGTGCTGCGGAGGCGGCGCGTGGGGCGCTCCTGGGCCGTTTTACTGTTTGGTGCCATCCATGCCCACCAATTTTAACTGGGCGCACATACAGGCACTGTGAAAACAGCTGATGCAGACGCCTCCTAAACCAGTTGTATCTTAGTGCTGACGTTCGCTTACGGGCGCGGAGGTCCATTTGGTCCCACGTCGATTGAAATGCGGCAATGCATGTGGCTTTTCCGCACCCTTCGCTGCCCATCGCGGCTCCGCGCCCAAAAGTCAACGTCAGCACTAAGATTCAACTGGTTTAGGAGGTGTATGCATCAGCCTGTAAGTGCGCCCAGTTGAAATTGAACCCAGCACTTCCTAGGGCACACAAATCGCTGTGTACCCCCTGTAGAACACCTTCATCCGCAAGGTGAGAAAACGTGAAAGAGAGAAAGACAGAGGGGAGAAGGACGGCACATGGGAGAGTTTGGGATGGCGTGCGCCCCAGAACACCTTCATCCGCAAGGTGGGCAAAGGAGAGAAAAACAGAGAGGGGGGGGGGACAAGGACGGCAAAGAGGAGCGTTGGGGATGGCGTGCGCCAGGGCATCTACCCCCTGCAGAACACCTTCATCCGCAAGGTGAGCCAAGAGGAGAGAGAGAGGGGGGGGGGGGAGAAGGACGGCACAGGGGAGAGTTGGGGACGGCGCGCCAGGGCATCTACCCCCTGCGGAACACCTTCATCCGCAAGGTGGGCAATGGAGAGAGAGAGAGAGCGGGGACAAGGATGGCACAGGGGGGAGTGCGGGATGGCGCGCCAGGGCATCTACCTCCCCTGCAGAAGCCCCTTCATCCACATGGCGGGCAAAGGAGAGGGAGCAGGGAGAGGGACGGCGCAGGGGAGAGGATCGTGTGCCAGGGCACATCTACAGGCACAGGGTAGCATGGCGTGCTAGTGCATGTACCCACTGTTGGGCACGGATCGGGCTGTTAGGCAAGTACGGCTACGATACGGGGCATGTACTCCCTGTTGAGTACGGATCATGTGTCAAGTGGGCCACAGGGCAGGCGTACAGGGTACGCAGGCGTGGAAGCAGGCGTGCTAGCTAGCGCATGTACCCACTGTTGCGCACGGTTCGTCCTGATCTGGTTCATCGCACGAACCGTGCTCAACAGTCGGTCAACATGCAGGGGAGGCCAGCAAGGCTGCTGCTGGCGTACCACTAGGTGCGTGATTTGCTTGCTCCTCTCGGGCATGCGCTCCTCTCGGGCGTGCGCGGGGTGTGAGGGGCGGCCTCGGGGCTCCAGGACGCAGGCTCTCTCTCGCTCCTACTCTGTGGTATGCACTTTGGAAACCCTGGGGGGGGGGGGGGGGGGGCTGATAGGTTTCGGGGTTTGGGAGGCGGCGCGCGGTGGCACCCACACGCAGGCGAGTCACAAATCGTCGAGCCTGGTCTCGCAGCTGTGACTGACGCTACGACGCAGACGCACATGTGTACACAAACCACCTGAACAAACACCACCAGTACAAAAACTACCTGTAAAAACTACCACTGAGTCACCCCACACACCCCGTGGGGGCTTCCAGCAGGCTCGCTCTCACTCCTCTCTCACTACTGTCACTACTCTGCATACTTTGCACAAGCAGCAACTCACCCCCTTCCCCCCCCCCACACCTGCTCCCTCGCCCCCGCCCCCTCAGGTCAAGGTGCTCAAGGCGCCCAAGTTCGACCTCACCAAGCTCATGGAGGTGCACGGAGACTACTCTGCGGAGGTCGGCACCGTGATCGAGCGCCCGGCCGAGCCGCTGGTCGGCGACGAGCCCGCCGACGCGTGAAGCTCCCCTCTCTGTAATCTCGCGTCTTCCTCTCTAGTTTCCCCTGGGTCTCTGAACTCCCTCTTCAGGATCCCTCTGGTGCTGAGACCCCCTCTGATTCGGTGCTGCATCGAGCCTCATGACTGATCAGTCAGCCACAGCAGCGGGGGCATTTCGTATCGGCAATACGAAAGGGGGCAGCGCAGGCCAGACCACACAGCGTACACAGAGTTTTCAGCCCAAGCGGCGAGGCGGTGTTGTCCTTCTCAACACACACCGCCTTCGACCGCCCTTTGGCCGATCCGTTGGTCCTGGTCCTGGTCACTGCTGCTTTGGCGTGAGGTCGTACACGACTGCTAGGTGGTCCGACGGGAAGCGCTGGCTGGGAATAAAACTGCCGATCTCGTCCTCAGTCGGCTGCCGCAGCGCAGACACGACCTGCGTGTAGGGCAGCAGCGGTGGCAGTGGTGGCCTTCGGTGCAGTGGCAGGGCAGGTGGTGGTGATGGCGAGTGTGGCAATGGTGATGGCGATCTCACACTCCTGACTCGGCGACCGCAGCGCAGACACGACCTGCGTGTGAGACAGCGGCAGTGCTGGCTTAGGGTGCAGTGGCAGGGCAGGTGGTGGTGATGGTGAGTGTGGCAGTGATGATGACGATCTCACTCCTTACTTACTTGGTTACCGCAGCGCTGACACGACCTGCGTGTGGGGCAGCAACAGTGGTGGTGACCTTCGGTGCAGTGGCAGGGCAGGTGGTGGTGATGGCGACTGTGGCAGTGATGATGGCGTTCTCACTTTTGACTCAGCTAACGCAGCGCAGACCCAACCTGCGTGTGAGACAGTGGCAGTGGCAGTGGTGGCCTTCGGTGCAGTGGCAGGGCAGGTGGTGGTGATGCCGAGTGTGGCAATGATGATGGCGTTCTCACTCCTTACACGGCTACCGCAGCGCAGACTCGACCTGCGTGTGGGGAAGCAGCAGTAGCAGTGGCAGTGGTGGCCTTCGGTGCAGTGGCAGGGCAGGTGGTGATGCTGCCGAGTGTGGCAATGACGATGGCGATCTCACTCCTTACTCGGGCACCGCAGCGCTGACACGACCTGCGTGTGAGAGCGGAAGTGGCTGTGGTGGCGTAGGGTGCAATGGCAGGGCAGGTGGTGATGATGCCGAATGTGGTAATGACGATGGCGATTTCAATCCTTACTCGGCTACCGCAGTGCAGACACAACCTGTGTGCGGGGCAGCAGCAGCGGCAGTGCTGGCTTGGGGTGCAGTGGCAGGGGAGGGGGCTATGCTGGTGAGTGTGGGGATACAGCTGCTGCCGATCTAAATCCTGACTTTGCTGCGGCCTGCAGCAAACACACGAGGGCAGCACGTCAGCAATGGCCACGGCAGTCTCGTCGCGTCGGCGTGCGACAGGTAGGTTTGAGTTTCGACCCGGGGCCAGGAACGGGCGAGAGGCAGTGATGGCAGGCAATTGTTGTAGGGGTTGGGGCGACTGAACGGGCGGGAGTCAACACGCCTGCCTACCCACGCGCTGTCGTTTCGCCTCCCTTGCATGAGGACTCGCCCCCTCCCCCTCTCCCTTTCCTAAACTGATGATATACCTAGCTGGTGCATAGATAGTAGTTACAGTTACAGTTACATCGGCTTTCCAGCAAAGACTACCTCTAGTCCTAGTACCACCGCCTAGACCCAAGTCCAGTTCTGGCCCTAACAATTACTTGTGAGGGGCGGTAGCCACCAGCCGGCTGCCTGCCAACGTGTAGTCCCAGAGCAAAAAGGAGAGCTATTGTGCGACGCCTCCAAAATAGGTCCTAACTGCTTCTAGGGGATAGGGGGTCAAGTGGCGCTTGCCAATCTACTTGACCGCCGTGGTGGAGGGGCCGGCGCCTGAGGGGCAGCCGGACCGTACACCACGGCTCTCCACCCGACCCTATCCTGAGCACGCTCAAACGCCGTGTCCGAAAAAGTCTTCCAATCAGAACGAGTGCCACTAGTTTCGCCTAGCTGCTGAATCAGTAGCTTAAGAAAATAGTGTCGGGAGGAGGCTGGAGGCCGGCCCTGCTGCCGAGCCACATCCATTGTGCAGTCAAAAGTTGTACGAGGAAGACGAGAAGCCGGCATGCGCATCACATGGCCTAGCCACTGCATTGATCGCTTTGCCACAAGGCTCTCAATTGGCTCAGTGTCGCACGCCTGCCGAATATAAGTTAATCTGTGCCGGTCGACCAGGCGCACACCCAGAATGCGACGAAGGCAGTTAGAGTGGGCAACCTCCAATCGAGTCAGTTGTGTTTTAGTAGGGGCCCATGTTTCGCAGCCGTACAGAAAGTGGGGCAGCACGAAAGTGTTGTAAACCCGCATCTTAGACTGCACTTGCATCTTCTTGCTGGCCCAAATCTTATCAAAAGACGCAAACACGCCCAGCGCGCGACCGACACGCACACCGATCTCCTTTTCCACACCACCACTCTGGGTTATCCAACTCCCTAGATACTTAAATGCAGAGACGGTCTTCACTTCACCACCAGTCAGCGTAAACGTGGGCAGATCCGCGTCAAAATCTGCTGGCAAAATCATCACTTCTGTCTTGGCGGCGTTGATTTGCATGCCAAAGCTAGAGGACACTTTGTCAAGGATTTTCAGCATAAGCGCCAACTGAGCTGGGTCATGCGAGAACAAACATAAATCGTCGGCATACATCAGCATTACTATGCGCTCAACCGACGACGACAACACAGAGCCGCCGGCTCGGGTCACGACTGACACGCCAGCCCCCTCTGGCATCATGTCTAGCGCCTTTTTCACTATGTGGTCAATAAAAACATTGAACAACACAGGAGCAATGACGCACCCCTGTCGCACACCAGACGACACGGGGAATTCGTGCCCGATTTTCCCAGCCAGCCGCACGGCAGCTGCGGTGTTGGTGTGAAGATCCTCCAACAGATCAATAATGTGCGGATGAACACTATATAATCTAAGGACTCTCCACAGTGCCGCACGGTTTATGCAATCGTAAGCTTTAGAATAGTCGACAAATGCCACAGCCATGCATTGTTTGTACTCGGCATGTGCCGCGCTCAGCGAGCGCAGAGTAAAAATCGCATCAACAGTGCCTCTGCTTTTTCTGAAACCACACTGAGCCTCATGCAACTGACCATCAACCTGCGTGGAGACGCGGTGCAGAAGTATGGCAGCGTACACTTTCCCGGCAATAGTTACCAGGGGGAGTCACGCGGACCCTTCCCCTTATATAACGGTGTGATAATAGCAGTTTTCCATTCCCTCGGGGCTCTCCCCGACCGCCATACGGCAATGATGACCCGGTGGAGCCATGCGATGGCAGGTGGTCACCGCCCGGAGCGGCGGCCGAGCGCAACGCTCGCACACACGCCTCCGTCTCAGCCAGGTCAGGGGGGCGCCCGTGCGCCTCGTCCACCTCTGTGGCGCGTGTGAGCTCAAACACCGCTACATCGTTCTCCAGCTGGTTCAGGGTCTCGTCGCTGAGCTTGGTCTCCCCGCCATATAGCTTGTCGAGTGACTCTGTCATGGCCTTCAGCACCCCGTCTGGACCGCTGTGCAGCGCGCCCGAGACGTCCCGCATGGCAGGTGGTATCTGATGGCTGCGGCTGCGGCCCGCCAGCCTGTCGCACGCGCACACATGCACACACACGCACACACACGCACACACACTTGCCCCCCCCCCAAACACACACACACACACACACACTTGCCCCCCCACACACACACACACGCACCTCCATCCTCCCCGGCTGAAACCACACATAGTCGAGAAGCGCCTTGTAGCCGCTCGTGTAGTTTGTGAACGGGGTCGCGAGGGCATCGGCGCTCGACAGCGGTCCGCACGGGAGGGACACGTCGGTGCCGACGACTGAGATCTTGTGGCGGGGCTCGTCGCTGCGGAGTGGGGGAGACGGCAGGTGGGGTGGGCGCAGGCGTGCGTGCGGTGGGTGGTGGTGGTGGTGGTGGTGGTGGTGGGTGGTGGTGGTGGTGGTGACGCTGTTGCTGTGGCGGTGGGTGGTGGCTGCTGCTGTGGCGGCGGTGGTGGTGGTGGTGCTGCTGTGGCGGTGGTGGCGGTGGGTGGTGGTGGTGCTGCTGCTGCTGCTGCTGATGGATTACGACTGATATCTTGTGGCGTGGCTCGTCACTGCAGAGTGGGGGAGACAGCAGGTGGGGTGGCGCAGGCAGTGGGTGGTGGTGGTGGTGCTGCTGCTGCTGCTTATGGATTGCGACTGAGATCTTGTGGCGGCGCACGTCGCTGCGGAGAGGCGGCAGGGTGGGTGGGCGCAGGCGTGCGTGCGGTGGGTGCTGCTGCTGCTGATGATGATGGATTTTACACTCGTGTATGACTGAGATCTTGTGGCGGCGCTTGTCGCTGCGGAGCGGGGAGGCGGCAGGTGGGGTAGGCGCAGGCGGTGGGTGGTGGTGCTGCTGCTGCTGCTGTGGCGGTGGTGGTGTGCTGCTGCTGTGGCGGTGGTGGCGGTGCTGCTGCTGTGGGGGTGGGGGTGGTGGTGCTGCTGTGGCGGTGGTGGCGGTGGTGGCGGTGGTGGCGGTGCTGCTGCTGTGGTGGTGGTGCTGCTGCTGCTGCTGATGGATTACGACTGAGGTGTTGTGGCGGGGCTCGTCGCTGCAGAGTGTGGACACGGCAGGTGAGGTGGGTGCAGATGCAACCAGCTTAGCTGGTTCTTTTGCTAACTAAGTCGCTTGGTTTGACTTCCACCCACCTTTGGCTAACTTAGGCTCTTGGTTTGGCTTCCACCCCCAGCTAAAAGCTGGGGTATGTGGCAGAGAGCTCTCTGCTTCTTACACTTACCAAGATACTAAGTCTCTTGGTTTGGCTTACAACCACTGCTAAGAGCTGGGGTAGTGCAGGCTTGCGTGCGGGGGGCGCAGGCGTGCGGTCGTGCGTGCGCGGTGTTGTGGTGCCCCCCCCCCCCCCCGCCCCCCAACACACACGCACACGCGCACACAGGCACCGATGCACGAGGTCTGCGCCGACGTGGGCGTCCGACAGACTGTACAATCGACCACATGCACGCAGCAGTGCCCTCACCTGGCAGTGTCGTAGCCCAAGTGTGCCGTGCCACAAAGTGTGGCACACTCGGTGGTGTACCCCTTACCACGCACGAGCGCTCGCACATGCGCTCGCACGCAGTGCCCTCCACCCATGCGCGCAGCAGCGCCCCCAACAGGCAGTGTCGTGGCCCGAGTGTGCATCGCTACTCGGCGCGGACGCCCCCACCACCACTTGGCGCGGCACACTCGGTGCAGGCGTGCGTGCGGTGGGTACTGTGGTGTCCCTCCCCACGCACACATGCTTGTACACGCGCATGCACACAGCGCCATTCCCCCCTGCACGCAGCAACGCCCCCCACCTGGCAGTGCCATAACCCGAGTGTGCATCGCCACTTGGCGCAGACGCCCCTGCCGCCACTTGGTGCGGCACACTCGGTGCAGGCGTGTTTGCGGTGGGTACTGTGGTGCCCCCCCCCCCCCACCACACGCGCAAGTGCACGCACGTGCTTGCACACTGCCCCCCCCCCTGCACGCAGCGACGCCTCCCACCTGGCGGTGTCGTAGCCCGAGTGTGCATCGCCACTTAGTGTGGCACACTCGCTGCAGGCGTTTGTGCGGTGGGTACCGTGGTGCCCCCCCCCCCCTCTCAACACACGCGCAAGCACACGCACGTTATTGCCCCCCCCCCTCTGCTCCCCCCACCTCCACCTCCCTGCACGCAGCGACGCCCCCCCACCTGGCAGTGTCGTAACCTGAGTGCGCCGCCCCCGCCGCCCCTGCCCCTGCCGCTGCCGCTGGTACTACCGCCTCCTGAGCACCGCTGCCCAGCTTCCCTCCCGCCCCTGGAGCTGCCGCTGCCGCTGCCGTTGCCCCTGCTGCGGTGGCGAGCTTCCCCCCTGGCGGCTTTGGTGCTGCCGCCTGTAATTTTGAGCAGGGGTGGGTGGGGGTGAGAGAGGCTGGGGGTGAGTAGGGTATGTGTGTATGGGCGTGCCGAGGGGGCAAGGGGTGGAGTTTTTCTCTGGCGGGTACGAGGCAGGGGCGGAGGGAGGGAAGGATGGAGGGCAGGAGGGAGGGGAGGAGGGAGGGGAAGAGGGAGGGCAGGAGAGGAGGGAGGGGAGGAGGGAGGGGAGGAGGAGGGGAGGAGGGGGAGGAGGGAGGGGAGGAGGAAGGGGGGAAGGAGGAGGAGGGAGAGGAGGAAGGGGAAGGAGGGAAGAGGGAGGGAAGGAGGGAGGGGAGGAGGGACGGGAGGAGGGAGCGACGGAGGGAGGGGAGGAGGGAGAGGGGGAGCGAGGGGGGGAGGAGACGCGAGAGTCGGTGACTCCATCCATCCATCCATCCATCCATCCATCCGTCTGCCCGTCCCTCTCTCCCTCCCTCTCTCCCTCTCTCCCTCCCTCCCTCCCTCCCTCCCCCTCCCTCCCTGTCTCCCTGTCTCCACCCACTCTCCCCACCTGCTGCGCGTCAATCCTGCTCCTCATCCCATCCATCCATCCATCCATCCATCCATCCACCCATCCACACGACCATGTATCTATGTATCCATCCACATCCGACTCCCCACCTGTTGTGCGGAGCTCCCCTCCTCCTCATCCCATCCATCCATCCATCCATCCATCCATCCATCCATCCATCCATCCATCCATCCATCCATCCATCCATCCATCCATCCATCCATCCATCCATCCATCCATCCATCCATCCATCCATCCATCCATCCATCCATCCACCCATCCATCATCCATCCAACCATGTATCTATCCATCCATCCATATCTGACTCCACACCCACCTGTTGCGCGTCGCTCCCCTCCTCCTCATCCATGCCCCACTTGAACGCCGCGCCCTGCTCCCAGTCCCAAAAGTCTGACGCCAGGCGACCAGATTGGAGCAGCTCGACAACACCTGTGTGTGTGTGTGCGTGTGTGTGGTAGGTGGCGCGCGGCACTATTCAGTGTACGTGCACAGGGAGGGCGTATGGAAGGTTTGTGCGGGGGGGGGGGGCATGTGTGTGTGTGTGTGTGTGTGTGCGTAGGGAAGGTGTGTGGGTGGGAGGGGGGCATGTGTGTGTGTGTGCGCACGCGCGTGTGTGTGTTTGTCTGTGTGTGTGTCTGCTCCCAGTCCCCAAAGTCAGACGCCAGCGGCCAGACTGGAGCAGCTCGACAACACCTGGGGAAAGGAGGAGGGGGGAGGGACCATTGAGTGCGTGCGTGCAGAGAAGGGGGAGGTGAGGTGTGTGTGCACGCGTGTGTGTATGTGTGTGTGTGTGTGTGTGTGTGTGTCTGCTCCCAGCCCCAAGAGTCACGCGCCAGGCGGCCAGGCTGGAGCAGCTCGGCGACACCTTTGGGGGGAAGGGGGGGGGGGGGAAGGGACCATTCAGTGCGTGCGTGCAGAGGGAGAAAGAGGTGCGGCATGTGTGTGCGCGCGCGCGCGCGCGTGTGTGTGTGTGTGTGTGTGTGACTGCTCCCAGTCCCAAGAGTCAGACGCCAGGCGGCCAGGCTGGAGCAGCTTGGCAACACCTGTGTGTGTGTGTGTGTGTGTGTGCGCGCTTGTGTGTGGCAGGTGGCGCGCGACACCATTCAGTGTACGTGCACAGGGAGGGTGTAGGGGAGAGGGATGTGTGTGTGTGTGTGTGCGCGGGCGCATGTGTGTGTGTGTGTGTGTGTGTGCGCGCGTGCGTGTGTGTGTGTGTGTGTGTGTGTCTGCTCCCAGCCCCAAGAGTCAGACGCCAGGCGGCCAGCCTGGAGCAGCTCGGCGAGACACCTGCGATGTCATTGAGGTGCGAGTTGAGGTCGCCGACAAACAGATTTCGGCTATTGCGCACATCTTTGCGGGGGAGGGTCAAAACGATAATTATACGCAAAGGCCAACCGCCCGGACGGTATATTTGATGGTCAACTGTCAACGCTAAGGCAGCGGGCAAGGCGGTCAACGGGACGTTGGCGCGCGCGCCGGCTCCCAGGAAACAAGTAACAAGTAACACGGGGTTTCCAGCTAAGCAGGCTACTCTTCTATTAGAGACACCCGCCGATACTCCAGCACACTTAAGTACTAGAGTACCGCCGGCTCCCGGCCGATAGACTACCGCTCCCGCCGGCTAGACTACCCCAAACAGCGGTCTCTGAGAGACATGTCTGGCAAGGAGCATATAGGAGAGGACCTTCCTCAGGGTCACAGTAGTGGCCTTGTGGCCAGTCAAGCCGGCAGAGCCGACTGGCGCTGACTGGAACGGTCCCCGCCTGGCAGTGCATGGCTGTCCAGCTCTCGTTTGCATGGGGCTCAGCCGGCGCCCCATGCCTCATGCATGGCCAGGTCCCACCCTCCAGGGGTGCATGGACGACAGAGTTGTCATGGAGGCTGCCTGAAGACCTTCCAACGCCAGTCACCGGCAGACGAGCGACCCCGAGGATGAGCGCGGTGACGAACGCTGCGATTGGTGAAGCGGATTTACTCTGTGTTGCCTCGGCGGTCACCACCGCTGAAGCCGTGATGGTAGCCCGCCTCCACGGGCAGCCATCTAGACCAATGTCCAGCATGCATTGACGGGTGCCAGCTCCTCCGCTCGTCGATCAACTCGTCGAGATCGGTGTCGCATGGCATCCTGCATGGGGGGAGGATAAGGGCCGTCTCCCAGCACGGGCCGCGGCAGCGCCGCGGCTACTCGCCAAGCCATGGCAGCGCCGGGCAAGCCGCTCCTGAAGTGTTCCACCGAGGGGCAGTCTAGCAGGAGCCAGGCCAGTCGTATTTTACCCCGCTCGTCAGCGGCACGGAGATCCTCGTCACCAGCAGCGCCGCATTGCTGGGTCCAGGGCTCGGCGACGAGAACGCGCCTCCGTTAATCGAGCCCCAAAAAGAAAACAACTAAAACAACTAAAACAAAATCACTGAGTTAAGGTCCCCCGACAAACAGCAGCGCCGGTGCCTTTTCGGCAGCACCCCCACCAGAGGGACCGCAGCCACCACCAGAGAGACACACCAGACAGCCCTGTGCACAGCACCCCTAGGGTTACGGGTTCAGGGTTCAGGATTCAGGGTTCAGGGGATGCCCTTAAAAGGATTCAAGGTGTACCGTAGTACCGCTTTGCCTTGCCACTTCTATATAGGGGGCAATTTTTTAGAATTTGGGTGCCTTGTCGCGGTTTTTTTCACGTGTTGACGTCACTTTGGGCGTTGTTTTGACTTTTTCGTCATTACTTTTAGAAATTGACATTGCTGCAACGTTTTTCGGCGGAGCCCCCCACTCCATGGGGGCTCCGCCCCCGGGTTTGCCATGTCACAAGTGATGTAGTAGCACAGGCCCCCTCCGTGCCATCCGCCCCGGCAGATCGCTGCGGGATGGTCTCAAAAGCATATGTCTAAATACCCAAGGGTGTGCGTGGCCTCAGTGATAGTTGGTGCCAAGTTGCGTCCCTCGCCATCGTGAAATTTGGTCGGCGCCTCAGCGCGCCCCGCTGGCCCCCACAGCGAGGGTACAGGTCCTCCGCGGTCGTAGAGCCGCCATATGAGTCTAGTATGACATCCCGCTGCTGTAGAGGCGGGTCGGGGGAGCCAAGGCGGCGACCTGGCGCTGTCTGTCACTCCCTGCCCATATGCATGCCCAGCCCCCAAACTACCTCTCCCTGTGTGCACACCCTCCTAGCGTGACTCATGCATCACATGTAATGGAGTTGTTGCCCCAGATCTGGCACCAGGGATGTCTTGGCTGCATGGGCACGCCGTGCGCCATGCAGTGAGGGCGCGCAAATGCGCGCGCGCAGCAACAGCGCGGCGCTCGCGGCGCCCACGGTCACGCCACCCTGGCCACAGCGGCCCTGGGTCATGAGCTACAGGCCTGTGCAGTTAGATTGTGCCTCCCTGCCGCTAGTTGCCCTGCCAAGGGCCTGATGTGGCGCAGTTTCGGGCGGTTGAGCACTTGCGTCGCACAGCGCGGAGCATGGGACACTCTCGCCCATCGTCACCCAACCCCCAGTCAAAGCTTCGCGTTGAAATTCTCTGCATGATGCCTGGGAGTCAGAGCGGGTCACCTCATCCCTCGGCCGCGCACCACACACACGCGCACACGCACACGCACCAGCTTGGTATATCTGCTCGACCCGAGCGGCCGGGGGCAGACCGTGGGTGGCAGTTGGTCCGTGGTGTGTGTGTGTTTCTCTCTCTCTCTCCTCTCTCTCTCTCTCTCTCTCTGCGCGAGGTTTGTATCATCACAGCCGGTGCGAACCAAACCCGGCCCCGCGACGGCTCTGCCGTTTTTTTAGCGGCGCCCCAGCGCTGCCCCAGCGCCGCTCTCTTAACTTGTCGAATCATTTAATTGCAAGGCAAAGCGATACTTCGGTAAAAGGGTAAGGGTAAAGGGTTTGAACCTTACAAGGGTGAATGATTTAGGGTTTACGGTTTGGGGTTCAGTGTTCACCTGGGATGCCGTCATTGAGGTCGGAGTTGAGGTCCCCCACGAACAGCAGCGCCGGCACCTTCCCGGCAGCTTCTCCTGCGCCCGCGGCTGTAGCAGGCTGGCCGTCAGAGCCAGCGGGCGGCGTCGCGCCAGCCAGGCAGTCGAGGGCCTCGGCCAGGATGGCAGCGACGTGCATTGTGCGGATGTGGGGCGCGTAGGGGTGGAAGAAGAGGTGCGTGGACACCACACAGATCGGCTCTCCTGTGGATGTGGTTGGGTGCGTGCATGCATAGGCGCTGGCGCCGACCGTGCTTTGGTGTGTGCACCATCGTGCGGGTGTGGGGCACGTAGGCGGGTGGAAGAACAGGTGTGTTGACACTACGCAGATCGGCTCGCCTGCACACGCAATGGAATGCGCACGCATCGGCGCCGTAAGTGCATTGTTCGGTGTGTGCATCGTCGTGCGGGTGCGGGGCGCGCAGGGGGGTGGAACGACAGGTGTGTTGACACCACGCAGATCAGCTTTCCTGCGGATGCGGTGGGGTGCGTGCAGGCGCAGGCGCAGGTGTCCATGGATAGATTGCGCGGTGTACAGCGGGGGTTTCCGTTGGGGCTGTCCGGCTGTCGGGTTTCCTGGAGAGGACCTCCCAGACTCTCCGGTTTCTTGAGAGCTCCCCGGGTTTTCTCCGGGTTTAAGCCGGCTTAACTTTTGCAGGTCTCTTCATTTTTGCCTTTTTCTGGCTTTTCCGAACGCCCCTTTCCCTCCTTATCGGCAAACCGCCCTTCGGGCGGTCTCCTCGTTGGAATCCGATCGGCAAGGAGAACCCTGGTGTGCAGCCTGTGTGACACCAACACCTCATCATCCCGGCCGCGGCTGGCACACTTCCGGGGGAATGCATTGCTGTCACTACCTGGATGGTATAGGGTGTATCTGGGGGCCTATTGCCCTGTCTAACTAGACCCAGTGCGTGCGCGCATGTGGGGGTCAACCCTCACCCCTACCAGGTAGCCAGCCAGTTTCAGCCCGGGTGAAACTGAGTGAAGGTGTTGGGCGCTAGCGCTGACACAGGTCTCATACATCATGACTGGTGTCACCCAGACTGTAATATCCACCATCATCATCATCATCACTTCAAACGCGTGCAGGAGGGGAGCATGGGTATACCCACGCCCCGACCCAATAGGCCCCCATATTGTTGACAGCCACCCATATTGGTGGCGCGCGGTTGTCGTCACACACGACTGTAGAATCCATCACACACTCTACACTCCATCATCACCAGCGTACGTGAGCAAACAATACCCACCTGTCATGCCCGGTGCTGGTGCCAGCACACACACACACACACATAGCAGGGTGTGACACACACACACACACACACACACACACACACACCTGTCGTGCCCGGTGCCGGTGCGAGCACCGTCGCCTGCGCCACGGTCGTCACTTTTTGGAGCGCCTTGGCCAGCTGTGGGGATGCGGCCAGCATCGGCGCCCACTGAAGGTGCGGTGCAGACAGCGGCTGCAGAGAGGCAAGCGGAGATGGCCAACGTCAGTTTAGGCATCCACCATAACGACAGACACACCAGCCAGCCAGCCAGCCAGCCAGCCAGCCAGGCAGCCAGCCAAACGTTAGCTGTGGGGATTCTGCCGACCCCCCCCCCCCCGACCACCACCACACACACACCTGCTTGAAAGCTTCCCTCAGCAGCCCGTACACGTTCACACACACACACACACACACACACACACCTGCTTGAACACGTCCCTCAGCAGCACATCACGCCTGCAGACCTCAACAAATCGCGACGTGTGCACACACACACGCGCACACACACACATTCCATTCCATTCCACACACACGTGAGCACACACACACACACACACACACACGCACACGCACACGCACACACACACGCACACACACACACACCTGCTTGAACACGTCCCTCAGCAGCACGTCACGCCTGCCGACCTCAACGAATCGCGACGTGCGCCAGAATGTGGCGCTGCCCTCCTTGACCTGCGTTTGTGTGTGTGTGCGTGCGCGTGTGTGTGTGTGTGCATGTGTGTGTGTGTGTGTGTGTGCGTGCTGCTGAGGGGCATGTTCAGGCAGGTGAGTCAGTATGTGTGTGGGGGGGGGGGGATCAGGTGAGTCAGCATGTGGGGGGGGGCGGGATCAGTGTCGGCGTGTTTTGGCGGGATCCACGGGCATGTTGATGATGATGGATATTACAGTCTGTGTATGTTAGCCCTTGTCCCGACTACCCCGCCTCCACACGCACACACCCCTGCTGCTGCTGCTGCTGCTGGCGCTGCTGCTGGTGCTGCTGCTGGTACTGCAATCTGCTGCTGCTGCTGCATTCACCCCCCTCCCACACACCACACACACACACTGCTCACCTTGCCCATCTTGTTTGTGCAGCACCGGCCTCGACCCCCCCCGCCTGGACCCTTTACACACACATGCACAAACACACACACACACACACAGGCACACAAGCACACAGACACACACACACACACACACACACACAGGCACACACACACACACACACACATTAAACAATGCTCACCTGCCCATCTTGTTTGTGTACCTCCCTCCCCAGCCCAAACACAGACCAAACGCTCCTCGCATTGCCCCCCCCCCTCCATACACACATCAAAAACGTAATAATATCCCTTGCCTTGCCCATCTTGTTTGTGTACCGCCCGGCGTATCCAGCGAGCGACATGTGTGGGAGCAGGTACTCATGGAACGCCTTGTCGTCCACCTCCTGAAGTGTGAACGCAGTAGGTGTGAACACAGGTGCGGCAGCAACTAAGACTGCAGGTGTGAATGCACAGGTTTTGTGAGAACGCCTTGTCGTGAACGCACGCGAATGTTCACACCATGTTTGTGGTGTGAATGCAGGTGAATGTGGGAGAAATAGTGTGACAGTGTCGCAGCATAGGTGTGGCAGTACAACTGTGGGAGCTGGTATTCGTGGAACGCCTTGTCGTCCCCTTCCTTCGCACGCACAGGCGCGATTGTGTGATTGTTTCGGAACAGAGGGCAACAGTTGGGGGCCACAGCGCGAAGCACAATCATTGTGGGAGTGAGCCTTCTTCACCGCCACCACACGTTTAGACACGCCCCGCACGCGTTGTGGCACGCCAGCGAGCACCAGCGCAACTGCTGTCTAGAAGGATCGACGGTCTAGGGTCTAGCGATTACGGCTTGCGGCTGCAGCCGTTCACTCCACCTGCAGACACACGCCATCTGCGTTGTAGCGCGCCAGCTCTGCGAGCACCACCACATCTGCCGTCTAGGGTTTAGGGGTAACGGCTTGGGCGGAAGTGCTTGATGATGATGATGGATTTCACAGTCTTCATGGACAGGCGTGTCAGACTGTGCTTTGCGCGTAGAGCCCGAGCACCTTACTGGGATGGCTGGCTACTGGTGGTAGGGTCCCCTAGGGGACCCCCACTCTTTGTGCCGTATACGTGTTCTGCTCATTCCGCCCCAGCTGCAGACACAAAATCTGAGTTGTAGCGAGCCAGCTCAGCGAGCACCAGCAAAACTGCCGTCTAGGGTCTAGGCTCCAGATGGGGTTTGGGCGTTGGTGTACACACTTACCTTTTGTGTACACGTGAACAAGTACGCCCCACCTGCAGGCACACAACGTCCGCGTTGTCGTGCGCCAGCTCAGCACGCACCTTTACAACTGCCGTCTAGGGGAAAGGCTCTAGGCTAGGGGCCAGGGGAAACTGGTTTGGGCGTTAGTGCAGTTGAAGCACACTACGCCCCACCTGCAGGCACACGACATCCGCGTTGTAGCGTGCCAGCTCAGCGGGCACCAGCTACTTGCGGTACTCTAGGCCCTAGCTAGGCTCCAGGCAGGGTCTAGGGTGTGTGGTCCAGGGTCTAGCGATGATGGCTTGTGGCTGCAGCAGTAAGCTCCACCTGCAGGCACACGACATCCGCGTTATAGCGCGTTAGCACCATTACAACCGCCGTCTAGGGGAACGTCTCCAGGCTAGGGGCAGGGGATTTGGGTCTGGGCGTTAGTGTGTACTAGCACGCCCCACCTGCAGGCACACGATGTCCGCGTTGTCGTGCGCCAGCTCAGCGGGCACCAGCTGCCTGCGGTACTCCAGGTTCTAGCTAGGCTCCAGGCAGGGTCTAGCTAGGGTGTGTGGTCCAGGGTCTGGCAATTATGGCTTGTGGCTTCAGCAGTACGCCCCACCTGCAGGCACACGACATCCGCGTTGTAGCGCGCCAGCTCAGCGAGCACCAGCTGCTTGCGGTATTCCGGATCCAAGAAGGGCGGCGGACAGTAGTTGAAGAGCACCTGCGCAGGCACAGTACAGTTTTATAGGTGTTCCTGACTGGAACATCCGTCATCAGCTACGTTGATGAGGGTGCAATCCAGAGCAGTTGGTGTTGATTCAGTTGACGTTGATTCAGGTGATGGTGATTCAGCTGAGGTTGATACAGTTGAATTAGAACAGCTGTGGTGCAGAGCAGCGAAGAGCCAGCCAGCTGCTTGCGGTATTCCGAGTCAAAAAAGAGCGGCGGGCAGTCATTGAAGAGCGCCTGTGCAGACACAGCACAGCACAGCACGGCACAGCACAGCACGGCACAGCACGGCACGGCACAGCACAGCACAGCACAGCACAGCACAGCTCAGTTGATGTGTCGCTGGTGTAAAGAAGACAAGAGCTACAGCCACAGCTTCCCTGGCACAGTGTACGTTGATGTGGGTGAGATTCAGAGCAGTTGACGTTGATTCAGTTGATGTTGATTCAGTTGATGTTGATTTAGTTGTGGTTGATTCAGTTGATTCAGAACAGTTGAACAGTTGTGGTGCAGAGCAGCGAAGATCAAGGCTGCTGCGTGTGATATTCCGGGCCCGAAAAGGGCGGCGGGCAGTCGTTAAAGAGCACCTGCACACGCACAGCACAGCTCAATTGATGTGTCGCTGGTGCAAAGAAGACAAGAGCTAAAGCCACAGCTTCACTGGCACGGTATACGCTGATGTGGATGCGATTCAGAGCAGTTGACGTTGATTCAGTTGATGTTGATTCAGTTGATGTTGATTCAGTTGTGGTTGATTCAGTTGATTCAGAACAGTTGAACAGTTGTGGTGCAGAGCAGCGAAGATCAAGGCCGCTGCGTGCGATATTCCGGGCCCGAAAAGGGCGGCGGGCAGTCGTTAAAGAGCACCTGCACAGGCACAGCACAGCTCAATTGATGTGTCGCTGGTGCAAAGAAGACAAGAGCTAAAGCCACAGCTTCACTGGCACGGTATACGCTGATGTGGATGCGATTCAGAGCAGTTCATGTCGAGCCAGTTGATGTGGTTCAGAGCAGCAGGTCGATCAAGGCTGCTGCTTGCGGTAATCCGGGGGCCAAAAGGGCGGCGGGCAATCGTTAAAGAGGCACCTGTGCAGCCACAGCGCAGCACAGCGCAGCACAGCTCAGTTGATGTGTGGCTGGCGCAAATAAGAGCAGCTCCAGCCACAGCTTCCCGGGCGCACAAAAAGGTGGGGCGGGCAATAGGCATGATATAGTGCTCAGAGCCCTAGAAGAGCCCGCCCACCATCTGTACTGGCAACATGTGCTGCGTTACATCGCTGTTGTTGCTGCCTGAGCTGAAATTGCGTTAGGTGGGCATGCAGAGAGCGAGAGAGCGAGAGAGGGAGAGAGCGAGAGAGAGGGAGAGAGCGAGAGAGAGGGAGAGAGAGATAGAGAGCTACAGATAGAGAGCGACCGCGAGTGTGAGATCACCTGCTGCGCGTACGTGCAGCCAGCGTGTTTGTCCACCAGGATATTGTAGGAAGCTACGCGTATCGCCGTGAACCCTGTACCGAGCAGCTATACTCGCCATCTGAAACAACACAGCAACAACAACGAAGACCCACACATTACTAATCTGTAATGACACGGCACCTGCTGCGCGTACGTGGACCCAGCGTACTGATCCGCCAGGATGTTGTACGAAACGATGCGGAAGCCTGGGGCGGACGCGGGTGGCAGCGGCAGCGGCGCGCGCAGGGCTCCGCACGGCAGCGGGGGCGCTGCCTCAACCACGCCTGCGGGTTTAGGAATGGGTGTTGGCATTGGCGTTGGCGTTGGCGCGGCCGTGGGTGGCAGCGCCAGTTGCGGCTCCGCACGGCAGCGGGGGCGCTGCCTCAACCACGCCTGCGGGTTTAGGAATGGGTGTTGGCATTGGCGTTGGCGTTGGCGTTGGCGCGGCCGTGGGTGGCAGCGCCAGTTGCGGCTCCGCACGGCAGCGGGGGCGCTGCCTCAACCACGCCTGCGGGTTTAGGAATGGGTGTTGGCATTGGCGTTGGCGTTGGCGTTGGCGCGGCCGTGGGTGGCAGCGGCAGTTGCGGCTCCGCACGGCAGCGGGGGCGCTGCCTCAACCACGCCTGCGGGTTTAGGAATGGGTGTTGGCATTGGCGTTGGCGTTGGCGTTGGCGCGGCCGTGGTGGCAGCGGCAGTTGCGGCTCCGCACGGCAGCGGGGGCACTGCCTCAACCACGCCTGCAGGTTTAGGAATGGGTGTTGGCATTGGCGTTGGCGTTGGCGCGGCCGTGGGTGGCAGCGGCAGTTGCGGCTCCGCACGGCAGCGGGGGCGCTGCCTCAACCAAGCCTGCGGGTTTAGGAATGGGTGTTGGCGTTGGCGTTGGCGATGGCGTTGGCGTTGGCGTTGGCGCGGCCGCGGGTGGCAGCGGCAGTTGCGGCTCCGCACGGCAGCAGGGGTGCTGCCTCAACCACGCCTGCAGGTTTAGGAATGGGTGTTGGCATTGGCGTTGGCGTTGGCGCGGCTGTGGGTGGCAGCGGCAGCGGCGCGCGTAGGGCTCCGCACGGCAGCGGGGGCGCCGCCTCTACCACGCCTGCGGGTTTAGGAATGGGTGTTGGCATTGGCGTTGGCGTTGGCGTTGGCGCGGCCGTGGGTGGCAGCGCCAGTTGCGGCTCCGCACGGCAGCGGGGGCGCTGCCTCAACCACGCCTGCGGGTTTAGGAATGGGTGTTGGCATTGGCGTTGGCGATGGCGTTGGCGTTGGCGTTGGCGCGGCCGCGGGTGGCAGCGGCAGTTGCGGCTCCGCACGGCAGCAGGGGGGCTGCCTCAACCACGCCTGCAGGTTTAGGAATGGGTGTTGGCATTGGCGTTGGCGTTGGCGCGGCCGTGGGTGTCAGCGGCAGTTGCGGCTCCGCACGGCAGCGGGGGCGCTGCCTCAACCACGCCTGCGGGTTTAGGAATGGGTGTTGGTATTTGCGTTGGCGTTGGCGTTGGCGCGGCCGTGGGTGGCAGCGCCAGTTGCGGCTCCGCACGGCAGCGGGGGCGCTGCCTCAACCACGCCTGCGGGTTTAGGAATGGGTGTTGGCATTGGCGTTGGCGTTGGCGCGGCCGTGGGTGGCAGCGGCAGTTGCGGCTCCGCACGGCAGCGGGGGCACTGCCTCAACCACGCCTGCAGGTTTAGGAATGGGTGTTGGCATTGGCGTTGGCGTTGGCGCGGCCGTGGGTGGCAGACGGCAGTTTGCGGCTGCCGCACGGGCAGCGGGGCGCTGCCTCAACCACGCCTGCGAGGTTTAGGGAATGGGTGTTCGCACTTGGCGTTGGCGTGGCCGCGGCCGTGGGTGGCAGCGCCAGTTGCGGCTCCGCACGGCAGCGGGGGCGCTGCCTCAACCACGCCTGCGGGTTTAGGAATGGGTGTTGGTATTTGCGTTGGCGTTGGCGTTGGCGCGGCCGTGGGTGGCAGCGCCAGTTGCGGCTCCGCACGGCAGCGGGGGCGCTGCCTCAACCACGCCTGCGGGTTTAGGAATGGGTGTTGGCATTGGCGTTGGCGTTGGCGCGGCCGTGGGTGGCAGCGGCAGTTGCGGCTCCGCACGGCAGCGGGGGCGCTGCCTCAACCACGCCTGCGGGTTTAGGAATGGGTGTTGGCATTGGCGTTGGCGTTGGCGTTGGCGCGGCCGTGGGTGGCAGCGGCAGTTGCGGCTCCGCACGGCAGCGGGGGCGCTGCCTCAACCACGCCTGCGGGTTTAGGAATGGGTGTTGGCATTGGCGTTGGCGTTGGCGTTGGCGCGGCCGTGGTGGCAGCGGCAGTTGCGGCTCCGCACGGCAGCGGGGGCACTGCCTCAACCACGCCTGCAGGTTTAGGAATGGGTGTTGGCATTGGCGTTGGCGTTGGCGCGGCCGTGGGTGGCAGCGGCAGTTGCGGCTCCGCACGGCAGCGGGGGCGCTGCCTCAACCAAGCCTGCGGGTTTAGGAATGGGTGTTGGCGTTGGCGTTGGCGATGGCGTTGGCGTTGGCGTTGGCGCGGCCGCGGGTGGCAGCGGCAGTTGCGGCTCCGCACGGCAGCGGGGGCGCTGCCTCAACCACGCCTGCGGGTTTAGGAATGGGTGTTGGCATTGGCGTTGGCGTTGGCGCGGCCGTGGGTGGCAGCGCCAGTTGCGGCTCCGCACGGCAGCGGGGGCGCTGCCTCAACCACGCCTGCAGGTTTAGGAATGGGTGTTGGCATTGGCGTTGGCGTTGGCATCGACATTCCAGCAAAGACATGTTTGCCTGCGTGCTTTGAGCGATAGGGGGCGGGCGCGTGTGGCAGCAGCAGCGGCGCGCGTAGGGCTCCGCACGGCAGCGGGGGCACCGCCTCTACCACGCCTGCGCGCCGTGAGTTACAGGGGGGGTTGATGTCGAAGCGTGCACACCGTTTAGCGAATGCTGGTAGGGTCAGAGTGTGCTACGCGAGGGGATGGAGGGGACGGATGGACTACAGACCTGGGGACATTCCTCGAGAGGTAGCTAGCGCTCTCGGTGTGTAACGGGACGCCTGAATCGCAGCCGTGGACAGACAATCAGAACTTGCTTGGTGTAACACAACTCCTGGCACCCACCGGTATCTGCCGTGAAGGGCTCCCCTGCCGTGTTGCCACTTCGGCTGGGCGTGCACTCCACGCGCAGTGTGCTCTGCAGGTCTGCCTCGCATGGCGTGTAGAGAGCAGAGCTGCAGCCCACGTCGACCCACTCCTCGGTGCCACCTGGCGAAGCGATGTTTACCACTGCATTGACTTGCAGATTAAATAATTCCGAGGACGTGCTGGCACGTTGATTTCTAAAATATATCGCCGAAAGAGGGAAAAAGGCCAAAAGTTGCGTCAAAATGGGGGGGAAAACGCGGTAAAGCACCCAAGATCTAAACGATTGCCCCCTTTATAAAAGTGGCGGCAAGGCAAAGCGGTACTACGGTACGGGCTCAGTGTTTGTTGTGAGTGTATGTGCGTGTGTGTGTGTGTGTGTGTGTGTGTGTGTGTGTGTGTGTGTGCATGTAGATAGCCGAGCAGCCGACGGGCAGCCGACGTCTACCCACTCCTCGGTGCCGCCTGACGAAGCGATGGGTAGGAGCTCAGTAGTATCTTGTGGGTGGGTGGGTGTGGGTGGGAGGGGGCAGTAAGTGTGGTGTGTATGTGTGTGTTGGTGTACTAGAGCCGTAATCCAGGTTGCCCGTGTGACAACTGTAACAGTACTGTGACAGTCAGGAACTGTAATAAATGTCGCTCTGTCTCAGTCTGTCTCTCCGTACTTCATGGGACTTTGGTGGCCCATTGGCCCATTGGCCCTTTTTTTTTTTTGACAAGATACAATGTGTAGCGTAATCCCTGTGCTGTTGTCAGATTCTGTTGTAGTGGAGTGTGCGGTCACCTTTGCTAGGGGTGAGGGATTCAGCAAGGGGAGGGGGAGGTGTTGGCTCGGTCTGTCACATCTGATGTACTATGTTTGTGTGTGTGAGAGACAGAGAGAGACAAAAGCGAGAGAGGGAGACAGAGAGAAAGAGAAAGAGAGAGAGAGAAGGAGAGAGACAAACAGACAGACAGAGAGAGAGAAGGAGAGAAAGAGGGAGTGACAGAGAGAGAGACTGAGAGAGCGACATGCCAGCCTCAGGGTGTGTGTTTGTCCCACATGCTCGCCACATCCACTAGTATGCCATGCCCGCCGACTCCGCAAACTGGAGAATTGGCAGATAGGTTTGATAGGGATTCAGCAGGGTTTCTTAGTGAGTGTGAGTGTGTGTGTGTGTGCGTGTATATGTGTGAAGAGTAGCCTGCTAAGCTGGAAACCCCGTGTTCCTTGTTACTTGTAAGTTGTGTGTGTGTGTGTGTGTGTGTGTGTTTTCCCACCTGCTCGTCGCATCCACCGGTATGCCGTGCCCGCCGACTCAGCAAACTGGAGCACTGGCAGCGCGAGGAGTGGGTGACCCACGAGGGCGCGCTTGGGGAGTACGATCTGCGTGCGTGTGTGTGCATGTGTGTGTGTGTGTGATGGTCGATTGTACAGTCGGTTAAACGCCTTCATGGTGTGTGTGTGTGTGGTGTGTGTGTGTGCAGCGTGTGTGTGTGTGTGTGTGTGTGTGTGTGTGTGACGTGTGTGTGTATGTGTGTGTGTGTGTGTGCGTGTGCGTGTGTGGGTGTGTTTGTGTGATGGTCGATTGTACAGTCGGTTGGACACCTTGATGGTGTGTGTGTGTGTGCGTGTGCGTGTGCGTGTGTGTGTGCGTGTGTGTGTGCGTGTGTTGTTAGGCAGCGCGAGGATTGGGTGGCCCACGAGGGCGCGCTTGGGGAGGATGACCTGCGCGTGTGCGTACGAAAATTTGCATCTCAGAGTAAGGCGAGCGATTGTTTGGATCCTGACCGTTGGAATACCGTACATATTTGCCTTCCCCGGGTGGGGGGGGGGGGCGTGGGGGGTGGGGGGGTCGAAACTACAACTGTTTAGTACGATCGCTGGGGACGTGTGTGTCGGTTTACGCCCCGAATCGCGATTTCCTGCATTGTCAGAAGCTACTCTCTGACCTAAACACTTCACACACATACACACGCACACACACACACACACGCACGCACACACGCAGACACGGACCTTATCGACCGTGGGTGGGTTGTACACCACTGTCATAAGCTCGTCTCCGGCCTGCAGCACGCGCCCGCTCCGCCATGCGTCACTGTTGCTGACGGATGGATCAACAGGACTGCATGCACATTTCAAGGAGTAAGGGGTGGGGGGGGCAATGTGTGTCAGTGTGTGTGCCAGTGCATGTGCCATTGTGTGCGTGTGTGTGTGTGTGTGAATGTGTGTGTGTGTGAGCTGTTGCTGTTGCTCTGACGGATGGGTCAACAGGACTGCATGCACATTGCAGGGAAGGAGGGGGGGGGCAGTGTGTGTGTGTGTGTGTTTGTGTGTGTTGCCAGTGCATGTGCCAGTGCATGTGTTTGTATGTGTTTGCATGTATGTATGTGTGTGTGTGTGAATGTGTGTGTGTGTGAGCTGTTGCTGTTGCTCTGAAGGATGGGTCAACAGGACTGCATGCACATTGCAGGGAGGGAGGGGGGAGGGGGGAGGGGTGCAGTGTGTGTGTGTGTGTGTGTGTGTGTGTCCTTTGCTATGGCAGATGGGTCAACAGGACTGCATGCACATGCAGGGAGGGAGGGAGGGAGGGGGGAGGAGTGCAGTGTGTGTGTGTGTGTGGGTGTGGGTGTGTGTATTTGCCAGTGCATGCGCCAGTGCGTGCGTGTGCGTGTGTGTGTGTGTGTGCTGTTGCTGACGAATGGGTCAACAGGACTGCATGCGCATTGCAGGGAGGGAGGGGTGTGGGGGCAGTGTGTGTCTCAGTGTGTGTGCCAGTGCATGTGCCAATGCATGTGTGTGTTCGCTGCTGCTCTGATGTATGGGTCAATCGGACTGCATGCACATGCAGAGGGAGGGGGGGAGGAGGGAGGGAGGAGGGAGGGAGGGAGGGAGGAGGGAGGGAGGGAAGGAGGGAGGAGGGGGCATGCCTCTGATGAAAAGCCTGCCCCCCCACCACCCACCCACCTCCTTGTCCCGCCACCCTGTCAGGGCAAAGTCTGCTTGCTCCCCGCACTGGCACAGACACTCAAAGAAAACGTTTGAGTGCGCACGCACACTCTGCATCCCCCAGCAGTGTACGTGCGCCGCCCCCCCCCCCGCCCCCCCCCCCCGCACCCACTCAAACACTCAAAAGACACGCGCATCTGTGCGCACAGGCAATCTGCAGCCCCCCCTCAGTGCGCACTCACATCGTGGCAGCGTCGTCCGAGTAGAGCGTGATCGTCAGCTGCACAGGTGGAGGCGGCTCCGGAGCAGCAGCAGGCGTGGCGTCCCCGCCCCCCTTCTTGTAGGCGCGCTTGTCTTTCCCTGCGCGTGTGGGAACACACCCTGAAGCTTAGGTTTGCGCATGATGCGTGCGGCACGCACGCACTGCACTGCACTCCCGACACACGGGAGCGCTGGGCGGCGCTGCAGGCAACTAGTCTGTCGTCGGGACGCACGCAAGCGGGCGTCACGAGGCAGCTGGGAGAGAGGGCTCAAGGGGCAGGTGGTCAGCCGCTGCCAAACGCCCAAACTCACTCGGGGGCGCGGGCACCAGGCGCAGACGCAAGCGACCAAGCGCCTTATCGAGGGGCTCGGACCGCGGCCTGCGGGCAGTATGTGAGCGGCGGCCTTCAGGGGCCAGGTGTGGTCCACAGGCGTATGCTCCATGCGGCATCCGCCGCAGTACGAGGGCCACTGGCAGCGGCGGCACATGCATGCCACGCCATGCAACGCCATGCATGGCGTGGCCGCACCGGTTGAGGCTCTGCAGCTTTCCTCCCAGGATTAGGGACACCACGATGTTGTCGTCCCCTGGGACATCGCGCACCATCGCCTGCGAGCATCATCAGCGCGCTTGGATGCTATGGGATGCTGCACGCTTCTGTATGCATGTATGCATGTATGCGGTCCTGCGTTGCACCTTTGAGCGCGCCGATGCGGATGCCGCTGCCGAGGTGGCCATTGCTGCAGCTGCTCCTCCGCGTGTCAGGGGCTGCGCGTGGAGGATGCGGGGGGACGCGCGGAGGCACAGTCTCTGCGGCAGTGGGGCGAGGCGCCACAGGCTGCGCTGCATATGAACGCGGCTACAAAAGGTGTGCAAGCGGTGTGTGCCGGGGTGTACCTGGCGCTTTTGAGGTTTTCGTGGTTGGTTTCGTGGTTTGAGCCTCCAAAAACGAATAATGCAGGTAGCTGTCCCTGCACTTGAGACACGCGTAGAAGGTCTGGTCAAATTCTTGTATGCTTGTCACTGTGACGCTGTAGTGAGGGGGGATGACACGGCTGCGCGTGTCACAGTCACAGCAAAACAAGTGTCTTCACAGCGATGGCATCCATGCGATCTCCGCGCTCATTTAATGGCTTCCAGTCTCTTGCGGATATGAATTGCGCGTGTGCAACAAATTCACGTCAAAAGGGGGCACCGCGGGGGAAGGCGAGGGGGCGTGGGCAAGAACCGCCAATCACAGAACAATCCGGCGCGCAGGGGAGGCAGACGGCATTCTGTGCCACTGCAGCAATGCATTGTGACAATCGTGTCTCGTCCAGCGTGGTGTTCACGCGCTGCGGACATACTGTATGGGCCAGACACCGGACCTGCACGAGGCGCACTCGCCCCTCCACCTTGCCCGCCTCTTACACCCCCCCTCTAAACAATTGATTTAGCAGGTTTGCGCGCGCAGGAGCTGCTGCCGCCTTGGGGCCTCATCGCTGGCTTCAATGGTGCCCTAATAGGTGGAGACCGTTTACTGGTCAAAGTGTGGGCTTGCCCCAGCTTGCCCCAAATTGCGACCCTACAACGTCCCCAAGCAGTGCCAAGCCTCTTGCGATGGCCTCGATCAAGATGCCGCCCGTGCTTATCGACGCCTATGACAGCCTGTCTTCGTCGTTCGAGAAGCTGAGCCCTGGGCAGAAGTACGCGTGCATTGCCGGTGGCTGCGTGCTGACCCTCGGCATGGTGAACAAGCTCTCCCAGTCAGTGGGCTACAAGAGCAAGCCTACGTCGTTTGAGCTGTCGGGCGGCTCCATCATGTCGTCAGACGTGCAGGGAGAGTTCGATGCTTACAACGCGAGCTACGGCGCAATGGGCACGGGCGAGGGCATCAAGAACAGGTGGGGCTCGCGCCCAGCAAGGAAGCGCCATAAGCATGTATATTACAAGGTGCTGCAGCAACTGCGACGTGTTGCTGCGTGGGGGCGCGCGCGGCCCAGTGGACTGCCTACCGCTCACAACTAAACCTCCCGCCAACCTAACCTGGCATGCCCCCCCCTGCCCGCAACCCCCTCGTTCACCGCAGGGAGGAGACGGTGCACCTGGTGGTGAGTGGGAGGGGGGAGGGGAGGTTGTGCGTGCGCCGGGTCCAGTCCATGCATGTGGGTGGTGGTCTCAAAGTCTGCATGCATGCACAGCTCACGACGACCGCATGCACCCCTCCCGCTCGCCTCTCTCTCCATCACCAGGACATCTTCTACTCCCTCGTCACCGACTTCTACGAGTGGGGATGGGGCCAGGTGAGGAGCAAGCGTGGCGGCAGCGCGTGCGAGTCATGCTTTTTTGTGTCTAAACTTTTGATCTGATCTCGCTCGCAGTCGTTCCACTTCTCACCCAAGCTGCCTGGCAAGGACTGGAAGACGTCGGAGGCGGCGCACGAGTCGCGCATTGCGGCAATGCTGGGTGTGCGCCCAGGGCACAAGGTGCTCGACGTCGGCTGCGGCGTGGGCGGACCTCTTCGCACGATCGCCTCCGTCACCGGCGCCCACTGCGTCGGCCTCACAATCAACCAGTACCAGGTCGACCGCGCCAAGTACCACAACCTGAAGGTGGGCGAGAAGACGCAGCCCGCTGTCGCGCATGTGCATGCATGCTGCCGCATGCACGTGCGTGGTTCTGCCCATGCAGCCCATGTCGCATGCCTCACACACGCATCCGTGCCCCCCCCCCTCCTCCCCCCCCACATACACGCAGCAAGGCGTCGCCCCCCTCACGACCGTCGTGCGCGGTGACTTCCTCAACATGCCGTTTGAGAATGCGTCGTTCGACGGAGCGTACGCAATCGAGGCTACGTGCCACGCACCCAAGGTGGGTTGCGGCCAGGAGAGGGCCACACGCACGTGCATCACACACACAAGCACTTGGGAGTTCACGCACACAAGCACTTCCGTGCGCGCACACACACCTGGAAGCAGTAAGGACCTATTTTGGAGGCGTCGCACAATAGCTCTCCTTTTTGCTCTGGGACTACATGTTGGCAGGCAGCCGGCTGGTGGCTACCGCCCCTCACAAGGAATTTTTAGGGCCAGAACTGGACTTGGGTCTAGGCGGTGGTACTAGGACTAGAGGTAGTCTTTGCTGGAAAGCCGATGTAACTGTAACTGCAACACACACGTGACAAACAACACTCATGCATAGAGACAGAAGAGGCTGATACTTAGCACCGCACACTAGCTAGCCATACACACCGTGTTGTGCATTATGCAGCTCCAGACGTGTACAACGCCGAGGCCTTCCATGTGATGCAACCCCAAACCCTGAAGATGTGTGTCGTTCAGTCAGACAAAATCGGATTGCAGTCCTCTAACAGTGCTATCGCAAGTTGCCGTTTGAATGTTACTTGAAGAAAATCGAAAAACGTAAAATCAACGTTCTGCTCGAAACCACCGCATGACAAACTCGACCACTGGCAATGCATGCGAGACCCTTGGAATAGATCGCCAGTGCGTCAAGTTTGCATGGGGAGGGACGGGAGGCGCCATGCGGCGGATTTGGGGGTCCAGGTAACATGCAAACGGCTACTTGCGATAACTCGTAACGCGCACCTCTAGATGGTCTACAGCGCGGTCTTGCGCACGCCAAATCCCTGGACCCTCAGGACATGATATCAGACTATCTTCTTGCAGTCTCTCACCGTGCCAGCTCCCCTTTGCTCGCAGCTCGAGGCGGTCTTCGGCAAGGTCTTGCGCGTTCTCAAGCCCCGGGACCCTCAGGGCATTATACCAGACAGCCTTCTTGCAGTCTCTCGCCACGCTCCCCTTTGCTCGCAGCTCGAGACCGTGTACGGCAAGGTCTTCCGCGCGCCAAATCCCCGGACCCACAGGACATTATATCAGACTATCTTCATGCAGTGTCTCACCGCGCCAGCTCCCCTTTGCTCGCAGCTCGAGACCGTGTACGGCGAGGTCTTGCGCGCGTTAAATCCTTGGACCCTCAGGGCCTTGTGTCAGACAATCTTTGTTGCAGTCTCTCACCGCGCCAGCCCCCCTTTGCTCGCAGCTCGAGACGGTCTACAGCAAGGTCTTGCGCGTGCTAAATCCCTGGGACCCTCAGGACATTATATCAGATAGCCTTCTTGCAGTCACTCACCGTGCCAACTCCTCTCTGCTCGCAGCTCGAGACCGTGTACGGCGAGGTCTTCCGCGTGCTCAAGCCCGGCGCCAAGTTTGTGACGTACGAGTGGGTGTCGACCAACATGTATGACAAGACCAACGCGGAGCACGTGCGCATCATGGACGAGATCAACTGGGGCAACGGCCTGCCGGTGCGTGTGCGTGCGTGTGAAGGGTGCCATCACCTTCAGACACCAGCGCACCTATCCACTATGGGGCAATGGGGTGCCGGTACAGGCGCGTGTGTGCATGCATGTGTAGCGTGCCACTGTTTGACACCGACGCACCTATCCACTAGGGCAACGGGCTGTCGGTACGTGCGCGTGTGTGTGCGTGCGTGTGTTTGTGTGTGCAGGGTGCCAGCACTGCTGGACACCAACGCACCTATCAACTGGGGCAGTGGTCTGCCGGTACGTGTGCGTGTGTGTGTTTGTTTGTGTGTGTTGGGTGCCACCACTTTTGGACACCCACGTACTGATGATACTAGGGTACCAGGCCGATGTGTGTGCGCACGCGTGTGGGGGGGGGGCTGGCAGCGCGCCACCAAAGCCACCACCCACTGGCTCTGGTTGGAGATGCACATGTGGCAGGAGGCGGAGGATGCACCTTCACACTGCGGATGCAAAAGCAGCTCTGATCCTCTTCCTCCCCGCCCCCCCCCCACACCCGCATGCACCGCTTGTGTGTCTTCCCTGCAGGTGACGTTGAGGGAGGCGTAAGATGCGGGCTAGCAGGCCACCTTTCAGCTCGTCACTGCACGCACAATCGCACACACACACGCGCACACGCACATGGAAGGAGGCGGACGTCGACGACAAGAAGGTCGGATTTAAGCTCGTCACAACTTCACACGCGTGCACACGCACAGGAGATGCACACGTGGAAGGAGGCAGATGACGCTGGCAAGAGGGCTGGCTTTTAGCTCGTAATCACTTCACACGCGCGCACACACACGCACACGCGCAGGAGATGCGCACGTGGAAGGAGGCGGAGGATGCCGGCAAGAAGGTCGGATTTGAGCTCGTCATGTCGCTCGACATTGCAACCGCGTCGGTGGTGTGCGTTCGGTGGTGAGTTGCTGCCCGAGTCCTACTCTGTGGCTGCCCTGGGTTATTAGAGTCGTCTGGATGACACCGCGTGATCGGTCTCGTTAGGTCGCTCGGCCTTGCGCTCCGGCGGTGTGCGTCAGGTGGTTGGTCGCTGCTCCTGTCTCATTCAGTGCCTGATGGATAAGGGTCGTCTGATGAGCGGCCTGACCTCGTCATGGCGACCGTAATCCCCGGTGTGCGTCATTCAACGGGGGAGGGTGGGGGGCATGCATCCCATTGGTTTTAGGGTTTCGCGAGGGTTTCGAGGTTCAAGGTTTCACGATCATGCGACTGCACGCAGAAGCCACACAACGCCATGCTCATACACACACAATGGCACACGCGAGTGCAGGTACAACCGCCTGTGGCTCACGCTCCAGACGATCTGGATCAACAAGACGATTGTAAACTCGCTCCACTTCCTCGGCCTGCTGCCTCGCGGCATGAAGGAGGTGGGTGGGCAGTGCTCTGCTGTGAGCAACGTACTGCTGACGGATGGTACAGTCAGGGACACCTCTAAAGGCGTGCAAGACCATGCTCGGCGCGCAGAGCCCGAGCACTTTAATGAGATGGCTGGCTAGGGAACCCCCATCATCACGTACAAGCAGGCGCATCCTACCACCCGCACACATGGCTCACATGCACACGTCCACGCACATGTACACGTGCACCGACACATGCCCACGTGCGTGGCGCAGGTGCACGACATGCTCGTGTTCGTCGCCAAGTCTCTGTGCGATGGAGGCAAGAACGGCACGTTCTCGCCGATGCACATGCTGGTGCTGCAGAAGCCGGCTGCGGGCAAGAAGGCGTAAGATATATGCGGGGGGAGAGGGGGGGGGGGGGGGGCCTAACCGCCCCGGGCCAGTTTTGCGTGTGTGCGGGTGCTGGCCCGGTGGCGTGCGGCGGCAGCAGCGGGTAGGAGCGAGTGATCCGGCGGCGCCTGTTTTGATTTTTGAGCGGAGCGGATGTAAGAGAGTGAGAGGCCAGTGAGAGCGAACACATTGCCGCTTTGAAGGGCTTGTAATGTCTGGCTGGCCAGCTTGTTGTGTTGCCCGCGCGACCCGAGCATGCACACACACGAGTGTACGCCCTACCCCACCCCCCCGGCTTCTCTGCCTCACATTTGGGTGAACAGCATGAGCCGCCCACTTGTCCACAACCGAAACGAAACCGTGAGAGAGCCGTGGCAGATCTACCAGGATTCACCCTCCTGAGCCTGACAGACGATGCTGCTGACGACGTGGGCGCAGCGCGTGCGACTGCGCTCGCCCATTCGGTCCTGTTCTCCGACTACCTCTGGCGCCTCCAGCTGTGGCGGTGGCTGGATCGCGGCAGCAAGAACGCCCTTCGTGGCGTCAGTCGCGCCATGTGCGCACTGGTGGAGGAGTCGATCGGTGCCGTGGCCAGCCCAGAGTCGGGCTTCTCTGCCGAGCAGCTCAGCCACGCACTCGCCACCATTGCGCGATGCCCTGAACTACGCGACCTTACACTGCTCAGCGTGGGCAGTGGATCTGCCATGCAGCCGCTCACCCCACCCCGGCGTCGCTGGCAAGAGTGACGCGCCTCACCATGCGCGAGGTGGGTGTCTGCGCGCATGGGCCCGCGCTCATGCACGCACCCTATCGCCCCATGTGCACCCGCCCACCCGCATGCGTGTGCCATTGCCAGTCCCTCGCAAACTCCTCTGCTGCACATACCATCAGCCTGCGTGCCCTGATCCACGAGCATGTCGTGCTGCGCTGCGATCACAGGCCCCGAGGCCAGGCGACACCCTCGAGGCTTGGATGCACATTGCACCAGGCGATGCTTGGGGCTTCCCGACACTCAGCATCAGCATGGCGGCAACGCTCCAAGTGATTGACATCAGCGGGTGTGTCTGCCTGTCCTCCATCGACGCGCTGCGCAGCTGTGTGCAGCTCAGGTGCCTGCGGATGCCCAGTGTGTTTGGGGTGGCAGACCTGTCGCCGCTCGGTGCGTGCAGCCAGCTGGAGGAGCTGTGGATGGCTTACCGCCTTCCTGTCACCAGCCTGGCTCCGCTCAAGGCCTGTCCGGGGCTCCGCAAGCTCGACATTCGCTACTGCAGCTCTGTGCTGCGTGGCCAGGTGGCAGACATGGCATGCGCGCAGCTGGCAGACCTAAAGACAGCCGAGCTCGAAGGCCTGGTGCTCGAGCTTCAGCCCGGCATGCCGCCTGGTATGCAGAGGGCAGCAGCGAACGAACTCTTCAGGCGGCTCCAGGCCGACAAGCAGAACCAAACCACCATCGCTGCTGCCGGTGCCATTCCGCCTGCGGTGCTGCTGCTGGGGGCGCAGTCCTCTGACGATGTCCAGGCGGCGGCAGGGTTTGCACTGAGCATGTTGGCTGCAAAACATACTGAGAACACGATCGCCATCCGTGAGGCTGGGGTCATTCAGCCGCTGTTGCACTTGCTGTTGCACACCTCGCGTGACGCGATGAAGGCAGCATTCAGTAGATTGATCTGCCTAGGTTATCTCGATCCTGCCCGATTGGCCGCCATGAGGCACAAGCCATCCCTACCAGATTCTAGAGAGGCAGTGCTGGCGCAGTGCATGGGTGACACATGCAGGCCCTGGTACCACCCTTTCACCCCTGCCATGAGGGGGCTGTGCTGGGGCAATGCATGTGTGCCAGCTGTACACGAGCTGCGCGTGTGCAGTGCTTACGCAATGGCTGGTACCATGGTTTGCTTGCGTATTGAGGGGGCTGTGCGGGAGCTGTGCGTGTGTGCCGGCTGTACACGAGCTGTGCGTGCGCAACGCTTGCTTAAGGGTTGGTACCATGGTTTGCGTGTGCATTGAGAGGGCTGTGTAAGGCAGTGCGTGTGTCTGCTGGCATGCCTGCAGGCATGAGTTACAGTTCAGGTCGTGCATGCACGGGCCTCTGGGCCTCACTACTGCCCACCTGACTTTTGACACCCCGAGACCGCAAACTGTACAATAATAAGCAATATTGTCATAGCAGAGGGAGTGTAAAGGAGAAGATTGGGATTATGGCCATACGCATCAAGTGCTTGACTCAGCTCAGCGGCAAACAACAAATGCCACACGACAAATGCAGGACTGGGGAACCTGCGTTCCTGCTGACTCCCAAACACATAGAAAGTCCTGCTGCCTCCCCTAACCCAAAACCAAGACTGTGTTGTCCTGAGTTAGTCGAGTTTGCCTAGTTTGCCGCTGTTGTCCCCCAGCACCACCACCGACAGCATGCTCGCAATGCTTGCATAAACATGGCACGGCGATGCTTGAAGTTTCACGGCGCTCAGCAGGCGGTGTGGCGGCCAAGCTGTGAGTCATCAGTGTCGGCCTGACCTCCACATGGATCTATGCATAGATGCACTGCGCACTGCTTGCTTGCGTGCTGCTCGGGTGCCTGTGGATGCCCGGTCATGGGTGAGATATTTTGCCGCTATGAGGATGGAGCTGGAGGAGCTGCAGTTCCTCTAGATATCATTCAACCTTCGGTTCACCAGCTTGCAGCTGGTGCCGCTCAAGGCATGCTCCAGGCTCCGCAAGCGCGACATCAGACACAGAACACGGCCGTCATCGCCGCGTGTGAGCCATTCAACCTCTGTTGCAGCGGCTGGCTCAAAATGCGTTTGATGAGGGGGGGGACATTGAGCACAACAGATGGGCCTCGGCTGGCAATACAACTTGGCACTGCACTGGCCACACACACCCCTCCCTCTTCATGTAACACTGTGCAGTGGTTGTCGCCGCGATTGTAAATCCACATCGTTGCTGTGCGTTGCAGGTGTGTTGGTCCCTGTGACAAATCGATTGGCACCGGCACGTGCGTGCACGCAGCTCTGTGTGTAAGAGGCGACGTCGCTGTCAACATGGCTATGACAAGTCGTTTGCAACTCCCTAGGATCAGTTTACAAAAAAATAATGTGCCTTTGACTGCGCGAGCCACTGGTGGTGGTGCCGCAGCCTTGCGACTGCCACGCCCTGGGCCTGAGGCTTACGCCACATGGCGAGACAACTGGCCCTGGGTTGCGCCTTGGCCCCGCCCCGCCGTGCCTCAATGTCAGCGACAGCAGTCTGACCAGCTGCAACGCAGCTGCTTGGTCCTCATCCCAGCACGGATGCGAGCCTGCAGCCGGGTGGTGCTGCCGCCACCTTTCCAGCGCCTGGCACAGCTCGCTCGGCCTTGAGCCTGTTACGCCTGTGCGCACGTGTGTGTGTGTGTGTGCTGTGTGTTTCAGGGTGTGTATGTGCGTGTGTGTGTGCATGTTCCCACCTACTGACGCTCTCTTTATGTTCCGACGCCCGGACGCCCAGATGCCTGACAGGGTGGGTGCCATCACCTCGTACCGTCTCAACACCCACGAGATGTTCACGTCTGCCCAGTTCATGAGTGTCGTCAAGACGCTTTACGAGAAGGTCGTCAAGGCACACGCTGAGGACCCTGCGATCACCCCTCCTGAGCTCGCCGCCATCCTGGAGGCCAGGAGGCTCCCTCCCAAGTGGACCACCCTAGCTAGGTTCCCACACCTATGGGACAGCATCTGCCGCGGGGTAGCTGAGGCCGGATCAGCCCCACAACCGTAACCACACGCAGCAAAACCACAATTGACAGTTTCTGATGACAGTTTTTCGGATCCCGCAAACAACCCCAAGTCCACGGATATCCTCTCGTACTAGCGCATATGATTGGTCACCCGCTACTGAACGAACTTAAGATCCAAGGGTCCTCGACTCATGAAACCATTGCCGGGGGGTGCTTGAGCACTGGCAAGAGCCGTTATCTAGGTTGCCCGAGCGGTGGGAACTGTAACGTATTTCTCTCTCTCTCTGTGTGCATGGGGTCCCACGAGGCCTCCCCCACTTAAAACAACTGCTCCAAGCATCCCCCGTCCCGCTCCCTATCCCTCGGGACCGACCTTCCACGAGTTGACGTCCTCGAGCGCGCCATCCACTTAAGCCTTGCAAAGCACGTCGTCTTCCCGCAGAACCACATACTTGGTGCCGTCGGGCGTCTGCATGTCGTCGCCAGCGTACTACGAGTGGGGGAAGGGAGGAAGCAGCGAGCAGTGAGAGGGAGGGGGGAGGGGCGAGCAATGTCCTCAGCGCCACTTCGAGTGGGAAGGGAGGAAGCAGCGAGTAGTGAGAGGGAGGGGGGAGGGGCGAGTGACGGCCTGTGCCACATACTCTATGCCGTCGGGCGTCTGCATGTCGTCACCGGCGTACTTCGAGTGGGAAGGGAGGAAGCAGCGAGCAGTGAGAGGGAGGGGGGAGGGGCGAGTGACGTCCTCAGCGCCACTTCGAGTGGGAAGCGAGGAAGCAGCGAGTAGTGAGGTTTTACAGGTTTAACACGTACTCGTTAGCTATTGTGAGGTGTAAAGAGGTTTTGGGGTGTAAAGAGCGAGTGGGCTGTGTGGTGCAGCGAGCGAGTGCCTTGCGGCCCTACGAGACCCGACCCTCCTGAGCCGCGACAAAAAGCGACTGAGACGCGACTCAGTGCGAGTGCCTCTTCCCATCCCGGAGGACCCCGGGGCTTGAGTTAAGGCCTAGATTACACGTGTAGGGGGGCCCTACTAGCGAGGGAACGCAGCGTGCCAGCCTACCAGGCGATAAGTGGGAGGGGGGGGCAGTGATGTCCTCAGCGCCACTGCAGACCCCGTAGCGGAGGCTGGATGGAAAACAAATCGGGAGAAACGGAGGGGGCGAATCGCGACAATGTCAAACAGAAAAATGTGGAATCAGACACTTTTCACACGTTTCCGCCAAGAAATCGTCTCCTTGCATGACACCATCTGTTTTCCCCCTTCAGAACACCACTGGAGGGCAGGGTCAGAGGAGGGGGGCGGAGGTTGTGTGCGTGCGTGCTTGTGTGTGTGCGCATGTGTACTTCCCCCACTTCACCCCAACAGCCGTCACTCACTTTGAAGTAGAGAACCTTGTCGCCTGGCGCCACCACCATCGTCTTCCTCTGCCCCGGGTTCTCCTTGTCCCACCGTCCCGGGCCGCACGCCACAATCGTGCCAATCAGCGGTCGCTCCTTGGCGGCCTCGGGAAGGATGACACCACCAACGGTCACGTCGGCTGTGTCCTCCACCTGTGCACAAAGTAAAGGTTGGTGGGCGTGTGTCAGTGGTTCTGTTAAGCAACTTGGAAGAAACGATGGCTCAACCCGGGCCTCACACTCTCTTCGCCAATCTCAACCTAATTGACGGATTGCCGATTTTCACACCTTTTCGGGTCGGAATTCGCACAATCTTCACGCGACACGCCAGCCTGAATTGGGCAATCTCAACCCGAAAGTGCACTTTGTCGGGTTGCGGGTTGGCTAACGGAAACACTGGCGCGTGTGTGCTGGGTGTGCTAGTGGTGGGGGTGGGGGTGGTGCTCCAATCAGCGGTCGCTCCTCCACGAGTGCCAGGCAAATGGGCCCAAACAATCACCCGATACGCAAGCCTACGCTGCCCCCTGGAGCTACCCTACCACATTCACAACGCCTGATGCGCCGCCTTAGGCGTCGCATTCACTTGCGCGCATCAGGCGGCACCTCAGGCGCTCCGACTGCCTGAAACGCCGCGTGAGGCGCACCGACGATCGCCTCAGGCGTTGCCTTGGGCGTTATCCCAACTGCCTCAGGTGCCACACCGACCGCCTCAGGCGCCCACCACCGCCTGAGGCGTGCCCCGGACCGTCTCAGACGTTGAGATTTTGGTAGGGCTAGAGCGTACAGCACGCGCCTTGATCGGCACGGACAGCCAGCGGCTGCACCACCAGGATGTCCTCGAGCGGCACAACAGCCAGACCGTTCTAAAACCAGCCAGCATGCAGCCACCCCTCGCTGTCTCACTTGCGAGCGCGAGCTGTCTCACACCTATTTTCCAGGGTGTGCATGGTTCAACCTGCTTACACAGGAGTCCGACGGACCCAGTGATTTCCTTGTCAGTTTTTTTTATTGTTCTTCTGGAGCCATTTGACTGGAAATCCGGCTCCATGGCTCCCGAATCTGGCTCCACACGCCGAACAGGAAATCACTGGACGGAAAGTACAATTGACCACACCACGCACCTTGATGAGCACGCGGTCCGCCAGCGGCCGCAGCTGCGGCATGCCCCCCCCCCTCCCCCCCCCTGCGCCCTATTTACCAGCCAGCATACAGCCAGCCAGCTGTCTCAATTGCGAACGCAAGCTCCCTCCCTCAGCATCGTGCACCTTGAAACGCACACAGTCCGCCAGCGCCTGCACCACCGGGATTTCCTCGAGCGGCACAACAGCCAGAGCATCCAAATAACCAGTCAGCATGCAGCCACCCCTCGCTGTCTCACTTGCTCTTGCACGGCAGCCAGACCGCCCTTATAACCAGCCAGCATGCAGCCACCCCCGCTGTCTCACTTGCGAGCTGTCGCACACCTATTTCCCAGGGTGTGCATGGTTTAACCCGCTAACACAGGAGTCCGACGGACCCAGTGATTTCCTTGTCAGTTTTTTCAAATGTTCTTCTGGAGCCATTTGACTGGAAATCCGGCTCCATGGCTCCCGAATCTGGTTCCACACGCCGAAAATGAAATCACTGGACGGACAGTACAATTGACCACACCACGCACCTTGATGAGCACGCGATCTGCCAGCGGCCGCAGCTCCGGGATGTCCTCCCCCTGTGCGTTCTTCCGCGGCATGATGCCGATCACGTCCTGCTCACGGATGAGGATGTAGTCCTCGCCGGCGACCTGTGATTGTGCGTGAGTGTGTGTGTGTGTTGGAGGGTGTGTTGGCCTCATGTAACGCTTGGTTGGTTGGTTGGTTGGCTGGTTGTGTTGGAGGTGACGATCAGGTGATCAGAGAGGGGAAGGGGGGGTAGTTCTCGCCGGCGACGGAGGGGGGGGGGGGATAGTCCTTGCCGGCTGTAATGGTGCGTGTGCGTCTGTGGGACATGAATATGTGCGCGGATGCATGCGTCACACGAGAGAGTCGTTTGGCAGGACCTCCGCGTCCCGTCGGAGTGCGGCGCGTTACGGGAAAGTGTGCAACTCGGCTGGTTCACACTTTTGCGTCGCAATTTCGACCCAAATCGCTCCAATGCAGCCCTGCGGTGCTGGTTCCGCATCACAAGACTGCCATCCCGCCACAAAACCTTCTGCATCACTGGTGTGCGAGTTCAGGGTGACGACCAGGGGGTCTGGGAGGGGGGGGGGGGAGGTACGGCACCCCCTGGTGTCGACGGGGGTCATGTGTGTGTGTGGCACGTGCCGCATCCTTGAGTGCCGATGGGGGTCTGTGTGTGTGTGTGGGGGGGGGGGCAGGTGCAGCACGTGCTCCCCTGTTCCCCTGCTCCCCTGCTCCATCAGTAGCACAAACCACCACCACGCCCCGCTGCGCCTGGTCTCAAACCCCAAAGACTCTCCCCACGGGGATCGATGCCGATCCCACCTTCATGTCGTGGTACATGAAGCCGAACTTGGAGTAGAGCACCTGTCGTCACAGTTGCGTGTGGAGGGGACGTGATCGCGGGGCGGGGTGGAGAGGAAGAGCGCGCAGCAGCAGGGGCAGGGAAGAGTGCGTGGTGTTGGTGGGCTCCAGATTGTGGGAGCCTCTCAAAACGAAAGCACTCCCAGCAGCAGCAGGCGGCGTGGACTGACACACTCACATGCGCAACACGCAAGCACACGCTCGCCCAGACCCAACCACACACGCTCAGGCTCGCAGCAATTCAGCAGCAGGCACCAACACCCCCCATGCAAGCAGCCAGCAGCACCATGGGAAGCGGGGCACACTCACCGTGTCGCCCTCCTTGAGCTGGAAGCTCCGCACCTCGTCGTTCACCCGCCCATCGCCCAGCGCCACCACGTCACCTGCGTGCCCCCAGCAAGCGTCAGTTGGGCGTCATGGAGCGCATGTGAGCGATTGGTGGTGGGAAAGGAGCCTGGCACTGACGCAGCGATCGTGGCGGGTCAGGCGGCGGGCGTCAGGGTCAGGTTTTGCATGGGGCCGCATGGGCGTTGCTCCTCACCCGACGTCGGCTTCTTCTGTGCCGTCACAGGCAGAAGGATGCCACCACGCGTCTGCGTCTCCTCGTCCGCAACCTTGACCAGCACGCGGTCGCCGCGGGGAGACACCTGCCGTGTGGAGTGGAGCGAGTTGGAGAAGGGTGGCGGCAGCCACGCCACAGCGACTCGATTGCCGCCACTACAGGACCATGGCAGAAATGGATGCGCCCGAAATGGGTGCGTGCGTGTGCCCGATGGGGTGCAGACTCACATGAGTGAAGCCCGCTGGCAGAGTAATTTGCTCCGCGCGCACGCACACGCTCGCAGCGCGGGACCGGCCGACGCAGGGCCGCACGCCGCTGCGACCGATGACTGACTGCATGATACCTGAAGGTGAGTGGATGAGGGGCGTAGAGTGAGCCAAATGCCCCTTTTTGCCCCACACTTTCGGCTTTATCGCATCGTCAGCATCGATCTCACGTTTGCATACGTCACCAGCCGCTGCGACCTGTCACCCAGGTGCAGCGACCGTGGCGAACCCGCCATCCATCCACCGAGACGTTGCGTGAGAGCCAACAGAGGTCGAGATCAATCGTGTTGCCATCATGCCGCTCCCGACACCCTCGGCCGCGGCCTCGCGTGTGGCCAGCTCTCATGCGAACAAGTCGGTCTCCAGTGGCGGTGCACCTGGCAGGACCATACTCGCCCGGATCGTGGGCCATGCATCGTCGTCACGCAGTGGCGCGTACGCCATCCACGCGCTCGTATCCAGCAGCAGAGAGGAAGTAAACCTGACGACACGCAGGTCTAGGCACAGGTGAATGGAATTACGCAGGGGCGTAGGGGGGGCAAGCCTGGAGAGCACGCATGCCGAGCACGAATGGGGCACGCATGGGGCACGCGCGCCATCACGCATGCATGCAGATAACTCAGCCTGCAAGCACTCGCCCCCCCCCCTCCACTGCCCCCCCCCCTCCCCGACACATGCATGCACACACACTCACTCATTCGCCATTCCTTGGGAACCCGTAGCACCGTCACCTGCGCCGCCAAGTCGGCGCCCCCGTCTGCGCCCACCCTCCAGGCTGGCATGTTGCTGGAGTACCGAAAAGAAAACTCCAATGACAGGGCTGTGCTGGTGGCGCTGGTGGCGCCGCATGGCAAGGTTAACTGGTGGGGCGTGGACCAGGTGAGGCATGAGGGGGGGGGGGGGCATGATTTGCCGAGTCGCAGGCGAATCGAGGAAACCCAGGCAAAACGAGGAAACCCATGTACAGCTGCCTGCCCTGAGAACCAGCCACTCGCCGCGCTCCCGCACGCGCGCAGCGTGGGCTGCGCCAGAGCGTGACGCCCAAGTCTGTGTCGCTGTATCTGGCCGCGGACGGCCACTCGGAGACGACTGTGAGGAAGCTGGCGGAAGCTGCCGAATGGCAGGTTGCCGCGCTGGGAGCAGACCTGGAGGTCGCGTGGCAGGTGTGTCTTTGTGCTTGTGTGTTTGTGTTTGTGTGTGTGTTTGTGTTTGCGTTTGTGTTTGTGTTTGGTGTGATCCACCCCAAGGGCACCCCAAGGGGTCCATCCGTGGCGTAAGGAGGGCGCTCATGTCGACAGCCGTTGCAGCTAGGATCTGGGGTACGCGTGGCAGGTGCGCACTTGCGTGCGTGCACGCACGAGGGGTGTGTGCACACAGGGTGCGGGCTGTGGTGCAGTCCTGGAGTCGTCTCTCAGCTGTGGCAGGCTCCCTCAGGGCGGCTGCCGAGTTTGCTGCCGATTGGCCTCTCTCTCCTCAGACGCCCACGGCCTCCACAGCAAGGGGCATGCGCCTGTGCGTGCACGTGCGACTGATGATGATGATGATGGATTTTACAGTTGTGTGTGACGCACCTACCGGCTAGCGTATTCGACCTTGCTCGGCGTATAACGCCCTAGCGCTACAGACGGGTGGCTGGCTACTGGTGGTGGGGGGCTAGTGGGTCGGGGCTGGACCTAGACAGGGCACTCGGCCCCGACTAGGACGTGTCCTTCTACGCGTCCGTGCGCCAAGGGCTTCTGCTCACGACTTCCCGAAATGCTTCACACAGGTCGCCTCTGATGGCGGGTCTGCACTCAGCCTGGCGGGCCTGGCGGACCTGCTCATGGGAGACGCGAACAGTGCCGAGGGCCTGTACCTGACGCACAGGTGAGCGAGTTTGCGTGGTCGTTGCTGTTGCTGTGGTGGTGGTGCTGCTGCTGCTGCTGCTGACCTGGCTGACCTGATGGACGACGAGACGCGAGCAGTGCGGAGGACCTGCTTGTGGGAGACGTGAGCAGTGCCGAGGGCCTGTACCTGACGCACAGGTGAGCGAGTTTGCGTGGTCGTTGCTGCTGCTGTGGTGCTGCTGCAGCTGTTGTTGTTGGTGCTGCTGCTGCTGTTGCTGTTGCTGTTACTGCTGACCTGCTGATGGGAGACGCGAGCAGTGCCAAGGGCCTGTACCTGACGCACAGGTGAGCAAGTGTGCGTGGCCGTTGCTGCTGCTGTGGGGGTGGGGGAGGTGGGGGTGCTGCTGCTGCTGCTGCTGCTGCTGCTGCTGCTGCTGCTGCTGCTGCTGACCTGGCTGACCTGCTGATGGGAGACGCGAGCAGCGCCGAGGGACTGTACCTGACGCACAGGTGAGCAAGTGTGCGTGGCCGTTGCTGTTGCTATCGTGCTGCTGCTGCTGCTGCTGCAGCTGTTTTGTTGTTGTTGTTGTTGTTGTTATTCTTGTTATTGCTGCTGCTGCTGCTGCTGCTGCTGCTGTTCTTGTTGTGATTTCTGTGCCAGCTTTCAGCCTGTCGACTTTGCGTTGCCTATCGTTTGACTTACTGTTCACTGCACCTCTGACCCTGCTATGCGCACACGATGCCAGGGCGCTTCAGATGGACCGGCTGTTCTTCAAGCCTGCTGGTGGAAAGGCGGGCGGGACGGCGCCATCATCACAGCTGTACGAGGCGCGACCTGCGGCGCAGGTGCGGGGCAATCACATGTTGCAGCAACATCGGCTTTCCAGCGAAGATTACCTTCTAGTCCTAGTACCACCGCCTAGACCCAAGTCAAGTTCTGGCCTTAACGATCACTTGTGAGGGGCGGTAGCCACCAGCCGGCTGCCTGCCAAGGCGTAGTCCTAAAGCAAAAAATAGGTGTGGGGCAGCAGGGCGAATTCAGTAGGAGCAGGGCATGGCAGTAGGGCGGGGCAGCAGGGTGGGGCGGCAGGTGCGGGGCAGCAAGGCGCTCACTGTGGCAGCTTGGTGCGTTATTTGTTTGTGCACTGATGCAGGTAGGCGCCACCGTGCGGAATATAAGGCGCAGAGGGCGCTCGCTCTTTGTGAGACGCTGATGATTCAGATTAGGTGCAGATTAGCTGCAGATTACGTGCAGAAAAGGTATTGCACATGGCGCGACCCGCCGCGCAGGTGTGGGGCAGCAGGTCGAGTTCAGTGGCAGCAGGGCATGGCATCAGAGCGTGGCAGCAGGACACCCTCTGTGAAGATGCATACCCCACGCCCCCTACGGATACCCATGCATGGCCTGTCGCTCGCGTGTCGTCCCCCTGCAGGTTGAGGCCAGCCGGGCGGTTGTCGCAGCGGAGGCTGTCGCCGCCGCAGACGCTGCGGCGTTCGCGGCGGCAGTGGCGGAGTCGAGGAAGAGCGCCAAGGTCGGTGGGGGCCTTGCCTCGGGGGCCGCAGCGTGGTCGTCGGGGCCCCATGCGCAGCGCATCGGAGCCCTGCGGGCCGCTGCGCTCAGCAGGGAGGGGGTGGGCGTGCTGCCTGGGCCAACCGTGGCGCTCGTGACCGAGTCGCTGCGCATCGTGGGCGTGTCGGCATCAGACCCGCCCCTGCAGGCTCCACCGGGCAAGGGAGGCCCGGCAGCGGCCAAGGCGCAGCAGGCTGCTGCTGCTGCCGCGTCTGCATCCGCGTCTGCATCGCCAACTTCGTCTGGGTCGGTCGTGGTGCGGCCCGGTGTGCGCGCAGGTGAGGGGTCTCACCAGTGGTTTTGTTTTGTTTTCGGCTGTAGATATACATCCTTTGGCTGTATTCCGGCTATTCTCTCACCTTGAACACAGCTCATCCCATCCAGTGGATGGATAGTCTGACGAGCTCGCCAGACAGAGCCCGTCAAGACCTTTTCAATGCCCTTTACATGATAGCAATCGGTCAACGGGCCGTCAACGGGCGGTCAACTGTCACAGCGCAGTTTAAGTTACATCGGCTTTCAGCAAAGACTACCTCTAGTCCTAGTACCACCGCCTAGACCCAAGTCCAGTTCTGGCCCTAACAATAACTTGTGAGGGGCGGTAGCCACCAGCCGGCTGCCTGCCAACGTGTAGTCCCAGAGCAAAAAGGAGAGCTATTGTGCAACGCCTCCAAAACAGGTCCTAACTGCTTCCAAGGGATAGGACAACGCGGTCACAGCAAATCTGGCGGTGAAGTAAAATAAACTGAAAAACAAATCCTCACCTAGGGAGGGTGGCGTGAGGTGAGGGGCGCCTAGTGAGGGAGGTGAGGTGAGGGAGGTGGGGGAGGGAGGGGAGGAGCACATAGTGAGGGTCACGAATGTGTTAAGAGCCGCAGCTGTTCCTGGCTTGGCAACTTCATATGTAGCCTACACTGTCAAGCCCTTGGGAGCCCGCTCTTCGGAACACCTGAAACCCTGACACTAAACACAAAGCAGAGACGCCCCTGCTCAAGAGTGCATCAAGCCCTGCTCAATAGTGCGCCGGGGCCGACGGTCGATGAACGTAGTGATAAGAGATGGGGATGATATTGTGTACCAGGGTATAGGGCATAGGGGGGAGCTAGCTAGACGCAGGGGTCGTCCCTTCCTCAGTTTGCCATCGTCGCCCCAATCTTCGGCGCATGAGACACAGCAATGAGTCCCCGCTGCCTTTTGCCCTCGGCGCACCAGCATCGGCCCCTGCTCAAGAGTGATGCGAGTCGGGCCCTACGACATGGAGGAGCATGGTTCCTGTCACTACCATGGTGGTATAGGGTGGATCTACGGGCCCCGTGCCCTGTCTAGATCTGTACGCGCGTGTAGCACACGCTGTGGGGGTTGACCCTGAGGGGGTTGACGCTGTGGGGGTTGAACCTCACAGCGCAGCGGACCTTACCAGGTAGCCAGCCAGTTCCAGGCAGGTGTCGGGCCTACCATAGCGCTGTCACTAATTATAAGCACCACTAGTGGCGTCACACAGACTGTGAAACCCATCAACATCACCACCACTTCGTAGAGGTGGTGTACTGGCGGCAAGGTAATATCCCTCATCATCACTGCTTTGTGCAGGCGCCGTGACCCTGCTGACTGAGCTTGGGCTGTTCAGGCGACACGAGCCATTGGAGCTGATGCGGGTGGGGATGGCGCCGGGCGTGCTCCCGGACGTGTGCGAGGGGGCAGCAAAGGTGTGTGTGAGTGAGCTCGCAGGCGTGCGTGCTTGGGTGTGGCGTGCCGAGGCCTGGGGGTGTTGCATCTATGTCCGTGCGCGCGTGCTTGGGCGGTTAGTGCCGAGGCCTCGGAGTGCCGGGAGCTTAGCGCAGCGCGGGTGCAGCACGGGCTCGCGCGGTGCGTGTGAGCGCACGTGCGCGTGTGCTTGTGCGTTTCGTGCGCTGAGGCCTGGGTGTGTGTGGATGTAAGTGCGAGCGCGGATGCGCGCATGCTTGGGCATTGATTGCTCAGGCCTGGGGGGGGCTGAGATCTGCGTTCGGTGCGGGTGCGAGCGCGCGCACGAGCACACACGGCGCGTGTGAGCGCGGATGCGCGTGCTTGGGCATTTACTGCTGAGGCTGCGACGCGGCAGCGCTTGTGTTTGGTCAGCTGTGCGGACATAGCATAAAGGGCGGGCTGGGAGAGGGATTGCCAGCGGAAGGTTGGATCGATGACCAGGCCTAGGGGTGCAATGCGCGAACGCACACATGAGCACGAGCACACACAGACGCTCTTTCCCCACCCACCCTATCCCACCCACATGCCTTTCTGGCGTCCCCTCCAGAGGAGCCGCCAAGGGCCACAAGGTCGGCCCGAGCCACCTGTGCGTGAACATGATCGGCATGCACATGGGCACCCTACACAGAAAGAGAGATGCGCATGGGGATCCGACGCACACCAACACCCACACACTCTTTTTGCCACCCGCAGGCCCTTCTGGCATCCCGTCCAGATGACCCCACCAAGGGCCACCGCGTCGACCTCAGCCGCCTGCGCATGTACACGATCGGCACGCGCAGATGGGCATCCTACGCACACATACGCGCACACTCTCTGTGGCTACCCGCAGGCCCTTCTGGCATCGCCACCGGACGACCCCGCCAAGGGCCACCGCGTCGACCTCAGCCACCTGCGCGTGTACATGATTGGCACGCACATGGGCACCCTACACAGAGAGACACATGCATGGGCATCCTAGGATGCACACAAACACCCACACACACGCTGCGTCACCCGCAGGCACTACTGGCGTCGCCACCGGACGACCCCGCCAAGGGCCACCGCGTCGATCTCAGCCACCTGCGCGTGTACACAATTGACGACGAGGGGACGACAGAGGTGGACGACGGGATCAGCATTGAGACGACGGCGGATGGGGAGACCAAGATATGGTGCGTGGGGGGCGCTGTGTGTGTGTGTGTGTGTGTTTGCGTGCGTGCGTGTTGCGGGGGGAGGGGGGGGGGAAGAGGAGCGTTGGACGATGGGCTGAGCATTGAGAGCGCGGCGGATGGGGAGAACAAGATATCTGCGTGGGGGGGCTACCGTTGTGCGTGAGTGAGGGGCGGGGCGGAGGGGCGAGCAAGAGGGAGGTGGACGAGGGGATCAGCATTGAGAGAACGGTGGATGGGGCGACCAAGATATGGTGCGTGGGGGGCCACCGGTGGTCGTGAGTGGGGTGCTGAGGAGGGAGGAGGAGATGTGTGTGACGGGCTGAACATTGAGAGCACACGCACGCTAGCACGCACGTAGGGTGCGCGTCCCTCCCCCCCTCCCCTTCATGCACTAAGTGAATCTGCCTGGCGTGCGTCCTGTGTCTCAATCACCGCCCCCCCCCCACCACTCACACACACACACACACGCACGCACATGCACACATATACACACACACTCACACGCACAAACAAACACACCACTGCAGGGTGCACGTTGCTGACCCCACCCGCTTGCTCAACCCCTCTGGTGGCGTGACTGAGTCCGAGGCACAGCGTTGCTCACTCACTCTCCAATCCGCTCCCCACACAAACACAAGAAGAAGAGGCGTCCAGCAGAGGCACAGCAGAAGCGTGCATCACAGGCATCCATGACACTGTAACACTCCTATAGCATGGAACGCCTTCGACCAGACTGTCACATGAAGCACACACACCACTGCAGGGTGCATGTGGCTGACCCCACACGCTGGCTCAACCCCTCTGGGGGCGTGATCGAGTCCGAGGCTCAAAGCCGTGCGCGCACGCTCTACATGCCGTGGGGCTTTGTGCCAATGTTCCCGACAGCGCTCGCGACAGGGCCGTTCTCGCTCGTGCCTGGCCAGCCGTGCGACGCGATGAGCGTGGGGGTGGTGCTGTCGGCGTCTGGCGCGCTACAGGAATTTGAGGTGCGTGTGTGAGAGTGTGTGTGTGTGTGTGTGTGTGTTGGGGCAGGGGGTCCGTTGGCCAAAGTGTGCGTGGCGGGGTGCTTAAGCCCGGCCAGCCGTGCGACGCGATGAGCGTGGGGGTGGTGCTGTCGGCGTCTGGCGCGCTACAGGAATTTGAGGTGCGTGTGTGAGAGTGTGTGTGTGTGTGTGTGTGTGTGTGTGTTGGGGAAGGGGGTCGTTTGGCCAAAGTGTGTGTGGCGGGGTGCTCAAGCCCGGCTAGCCGTGCGACGCGATGAGCGTGGGGGTGGTGCTGTCGGCGTCTGGCGCGCTACAGGAATTTGAGGTGCGTGTGTGTGTGTGTGTGTGTGTGTGTGTTGGGGAAGGGGGTCGTTTGGCCAAAGTGTGCGTGGCGGGGTGCTCAAGCCTGGCCAGCCGTGCGACGCGATGAGCGTGGCGGTGGTGCTGTCGGCGTCTGGCACGCTACAAGAGTTTGAGGCGGGTTCAGGGGGGCTGCCGCCAGTGGGGGGGGGCGAGGCGTTTCACTCGTGCCAGGGCAGGCAAGGGCGTGTGTTGCGGGGCGGGGGGGGGGGACTGTCGGCGTCTTGCACGCTGCACGAGTTCAAGGTGTGTGGGGGATAGATCGTTGGGCTGCCCTACCACAGCCACATCGTCTGATCCGCGCAAGTGCATGCGGTCATAACGCCTGAGGCGATCGGGGGGCGCCTCAAGCGGTCGTGGGCGCCTGAGGCGGTCAGGACGACGCCGTCGGCGGCGTCCGAGGCGATTAGGGGTGCGCCTCTAGCGGCGCCTCAGGCGGCGCCTCAGGAGCGTCGACCACCTGAGGCGCCGCCTGATCCGCGCAAGTAAATGCGCCGCCTGAGTCGCCGCCTCAGGCGCTGGGAATGTGGTAGGGCTGTGGCGGGGCGTTCTCGCTCGTGCCAGGGCAGGGCAGGGCAGCCGTGCGGCGCACAGTGAGTGGGCTCACATCGCCACCATTATCGTCACCACGTCACTCACCTACACCGCTGCCGACGACATGCTCGAGCCCATTACTAAACCCTAGATCTGCATGCTTGTTGTTCCCTGGTTGTATCCTCCGCCATCATCACCACCACCTCACTCACCTACACCGCCGCCGACGACATGTTTGAGCCCATTACTGAACCATAGATCTGCATGCATGCTTGTTGTTCCCAGGTCGTATCCTCCACCATCATCATCACCACCTCACTCACATACACCCATTCATATTCTCTGTGCGTGCCCTTGTGACTTCCAGGTCGTTTCCTCCACCATTCCCGTCACCACCTCCCTCACCAACATTGTCTGTACTGACTCGACTCGAGCATACATGCTTGTTGTTCCCAGGTCGTATCCTCCACCATTGTCGTGACCACGTCCTTCACCGACACCGCTTCCGACGACATGCTCACGCCCATTACTCAACCCTAGATCTGCATGCTTGTTGTTCTCAGGTCGTATCCTCCACCATCATCGTCACCACGTCACTCACCTACACCGCTGCCAACTTGACATGCGCTCGCCCATTACTCAACCGTAGATCTGTCCGCTTGTTGTTTGCTTGTTGTTCCCAGGTCGTATCCTCCACCATCATCGTCACCACGTCACTCACCTACACCGCCGCCGACGACATGCTCGCTGCGAGCGACGACGTCGTGGGGGCGGCGTGGACGGTCGAATCTGGGGAGGCGCTGAGTGGTTTTGCGCAGCAGGCTGCAGATCTTGTGGGCATTGCTCAGGTGCGGAAAGTGCCCTCGTGGCGGCTGGGTGTGTGCGTGTGTGTGCAGGGTGTGTGCGGGTGTGTCGGTGTGTGCGGGTGTGTGAGCCTGTGCGTGTGTGTGTGTGTGTGCAGGCGTGTGCGTGTGTGTGTGTGCAGGGTCGATCGACTCTGGGGATGCGCTTTCTGGGTTTAGGCAGCAAGCGGAAGATATGTGGTGGGCAGGTGCGTGTCTGGTGGGTGCCGTGTGTGTGTGTACGGGTGTGTGGGTGTGTGCAGGGGTGTGGGTGTGTGCAGGGGTGTGGTTGGGTGTGTGCAGGTGAGTACAGGTGTGTGTACGGGTGTGTGGGTGTGTGCAGGTGCGTGGGTGTGTGCAGGTGTGTGCAGGTGTGTGTGTGTGTGTGTGTGTGTGTGTGTGCAGGGGTGTGTGTGTGTGTGTGTGTGTGTGCAGGGTCGGTCAACTTTGGGGAGGCGCTTTCTGAGTTTGGACGGCAGGCGGAATATATCTAGTGGGCATTGCTCAGGACGGGGGGGGACGGCAGGCGGTGCAACCAACCAACCAGCTAACCAAACACCAAACAAACAAACAAACCAAACAAACAATTGACTAACCAAACAAACATCAAATAACCAAACAAACAAACAAACAAACAAACAAACACACACACACCAAACAAACAAACGCCAATCAAACAAACAAACACCACCGACCAAACGCCACCAACCAACCAACCATCCAGACACCACCAACCAACCAACCAACCAGTTAGACACCAACCAACCAACTAACCCACCCACACATCGCAGGCGCCCCGGCTGCGGCGCACGTACCGCGATGGCCAAACACGCACCAACCAGACAACCACCCAAACACCACCAACCAACCAACCAAGCAACCAAACACCAACCAACCCACCCACCCACCCACCGCGATAGCCGACCAAACACCAAACAAACCAAACAAACAAACAACAGCCAACCAACCAAATGCGAACCAACCAACCAACCCACACATCGCAGGCATCCCGGCTGCGGCGCACGTACCGCGATGGCCAAACAAGCACCAAACAAACAAACAAACAAACAAACAAACACACACACACACACACAAACACACAAACAAACAAACAAACAAACAAACAAACAAACAAACAAACAAAGCAAACAAACAACAGCCAACCAAGCAACCAAATGCGAACCAACCAACCAACCAACCAACCAACCCACACATCGCAGGCCTCCCGGCTGCGCCGCACGTACCGCGATGGCCAAGGTGCCGTGGATGTGCCGCTTCCTGAGGCGAAGATCGAGGTGCCATTTCAGGTATGGGCACACGATGGGTGTGTGTGTGTGCGTGCGTGTGTGTGTGTGTGTGTGTGTGTGTGTGCCGCTTCCTGAGGCGAAGATCGAGGTGCCATATCAGGTATGGGCTCACGATGTGTGTGTGTGTGTGTCAGGGGTTTCCTTGGGGGCTGTCCGGCTGTCGGTTTTCCTCACCATCAAGCGCCCGACTCAGCACGACTCTTGCCCTGCATGCTCCTGATGCATGTGCGCGTGTGCACGTGTGCCGATGTGTGCAGGACCTAGACGCGAACCGCCCGCGTGTGACCGTCAAGCACATGCAGCACGCACACACACACACACACACACACACACTCACACAAATACGCGCGCACATACACGGACACACACACGGACGCCCCGCATGCCCTCAACGCGAATGCACGCACATGTGCCGCTGCGTGCAGGATCTGGACGCGACCCGCCCGCGTGTCACCGTCAAGCGCCTGGCGCAGCACGACTCTGCCTCGCGGCAGCTCGTGGCAGAGATGATGATCCTGACGGGGGAGGCGGTCGGGGCGCTGGGTGAGTCATACACACATAAGAGTGTACATACAAGTGTACATACATATCTGTACATACAAGTGTACATACGAGTGTACATATGAGTGCGCATACGAGTGCATATGAGTGTACATGCGAGTGTACGTACGAGTGTACATACGAGTGTACATACGAGTGCACATCAGAGTGCACATACGAGTGTACATACGAGTGTACATACCGTACCAATCAATGTACTTTGCGGCCAAGTTCACGGAAGGGTGCCGTGAACTTGGCCGTGGGGAGGGGTGTGGGGCTGGAGGCGCCGTGAAATGCTGGTCGGCGAGAAACGTGTGAAGTGTGGAGTCGCTCCCTTCGCGGTTTAGGGTTTAGGGTTCAGGGCCCCCTTCTGCGCCTATCGCTGCTTGCTGGCAGATATGATACACACCCCCATCCAGCGGGTGTGGGGTTTTGGGACGGAGAATGCGTGTCTGTGAAGGGGGGGCGGGGGGGGGGTGCTCTCTGCGCCACGCCCACCCGCCTTTTCCTTACCCCTCTACACACACCCGCTTTCACCCCACAGGCATGCACGAGGGCCTGCCCCTCCCCTACCGCGACCAAGAGCTGGCAGGTCTTCCCACGCTTGCTCGCTCACACACACACACACACACGCACACCAACACACGCACACACAGGCATGCGCGAGGGCCTGCCCCTACCCTACCGCGGCCAAGAGCTGGCAGGTCTTCCAACCTCTGCGGCCCTCGAAGCGCTGCCGCTCGGACCCTGCCGCGCACACGCTCTGCGCTGCTGCATGACAAAGTGCGTTTTGTTGTGTGTGTGTGTGTGTGTGTGTGTGTTGTGTGTGCGCAACACACGCGCTGTCCGCCTGCATAACCCGGGTTGGGTTGTTCTGTGGTGTGTTCCTGTGTGTCCGTGTGTGCGCGCATACACATACGTTTACACACATGCGCACACGCACACACACACACACACACACACACGCACACACGCTCATTCTTTGCTGCTGCATGACTAAGTGGGGCCGTCGCTAGGTATACGTGCACGCACCCACGCATGTGCACCCTCCCCCCTGCACACTGCACACACACACATGCACGCACGCACGCACATGCACGCAAGCGCACGCGCACACCCACCCCCACGCAAACTGACGTAGCGCTGCCGTCTGCGTCTGCATGACCCAGGTCGACCATGGGGAGCACGCCCCCCCCACACACATACTCTCACACACACTCACACACACACACGCACACACACGCCCGCACACACATACACATATGCACAGGTCGACCGTGGGGAGCACGCCCAGTGCGCACGCGTCGCTGGGCCTGCCGGCTTATGTGCAGTTCACATCGCCAATCCGGAGGTGGGGAACTGTCACGACATGTATTTTTCAAACAGTCATAAGGGCGAATACTTGCGCGTGTCTTGACATGTTTTGCATTCGAAACCCACATCGTTTGCATGCTGGAAATGCGGATACGATGTAGATCTGGAGGATCATGTTTGGGCTTTTTGGGTTGCGGTCGTTAGTTAGGGTTGTTTGGGAGGGTTTGCCTTTTTATATGGCTGTTCGCGTTCGGGCGAACAGTTCAAGTCACCGATCTGGAGGTGTGGGTTTGGTGGCTTGAGTCAGGCTGGAGTTGAGGTTTTCAGTTTGTCCGAGGTAAACAGCCCCCTTGCCACCCCGCTCCACCTCCATCTGCAAACCGTTCCCCCCTCCTAATTTTCGCACACAGGTATGGTGACCTGTCGCGCACTTCCAACTGAGGGCACACTTGCAGCGCCAGCCGCTCCCTTTCACTGCGACCCCCCCTCCTTTTCCTCAACCGTAACCCACCCATTAGTCCTCTCATTGCTCAGGTTCGGCGGCTGACTCCAGCCGAGGGCCCACTTGCAGCGCCAGCAGCTCCCTTTCACTCCGACCCCTACCCCTCCTTTTCCTCCTTAATCCACCCATGTATCCTCTCATTGCACAGGTATAGCGACCTGGTAGCACACTTCCAGCTGCGGGCTGAGGGCCCACCTTCAGCGCACGTGCCCCCTCTCCCCGCCTCCCCCATGTCTACCACAAAAGCCCTCCACACACACACACACACACACACGCACACACACGCACACACACATTTCCGCACATGCACAGGTATGGCGACCTGGTTGCGCACTTCCAGTTGAGGGCCCACCTGCAGCGCCAGCCGCTCCCTTTCACTGCGTCCTCGATCGACGCAGCGATGGGCGCGATTGCGGACAAGTCGCGCACGCTTGGGCAGCTGGAGCGGGAGCAGGAGCACTACTGGCTGTCAGGTGTGTGTGTGTGGAGCTGACTGTGTGTGGAGCTGATGTGTGTGGAGCTGATGTGTGGGTGTGTGGGGGCAGCTTCAGCGGGAGCAGGAGCACAACTGGCTGTCGGGTAGGTGGGACTGCGTGTGTGTGAGCGTGGCTGGCACCCAGCGTGTGTGTGTGTGTGTGAGTGTGTGTGTGGCTGGCACCCAGCGTGTGTGTGTGTGTGTGTGTGTGTGTGTGTGTGTGTGCATGTGTGTGTGCATGCGTGCATCGATGGATGTAATGGCGGAGGTGTCGCGCACGCTGGGGAAGCTAGTTTAGCGGGAGCAGGAGCACTACTGGCTGGCAGGTGGGTGGGTGGGGCTGACTGTGTGTGGAGCTGCTGCTGCTGCTGTGTGTGTGTCACCCAGTGTGTGTGGGTGTGGCTGTCACCCGTTGTGTGTCTGTGTGTGTGTGTATATGTGTGTGTGTGTGCGTGTGTGTGCGGCGTGTGTTGGTGGGCCTCGGTTCTGCCGGTCTCTCGAAACCTCAACTGCCCTTCTCTGTACATTCTCTGTGCCATCCACCCCCCGCAGAGTTCCTGCGCCAGTGGTCAAGACACCCCCTGGAATGCGCCCACGATATGAGGTGGCTCGCCTGTGTGTTTGAGCACCTCACCTCTGCCTTTCTCTCGAAACCTTCACACACACACACACACACACACACACACACTGTGCCATCGCAGAGTTCTTTCGTCAGTGGACGCGCTCGGTGGTTCCACGTATTCAACCCCCTCACCGCACCTCACCCCGACCCTCTGCCTGTCTCTCGCAACCTACCCCCCCCCACCCCCACCACCACCACCACCCAACCCCCTAACCCCTTGTGTCATCCAACCCCCGCAGAGTTCTTCCGCCTGCGGTCAAGACACCCCCTGGAATGCACCCATTATATGAGGTGGCTCGCCTGCGTGTTGGAGCACCTCACCTCTGCCTTTCTCTCGAAACCTTCACCACACACACACACACACACTCTGTGCCATTGCAGAGTTCTTTTGCCAGCTGTCAGACACCCCCTGGAATGCGCTCATGATATGGGGTGGCTCCGCTGCGTGCCCAGGCCCCTCACCTCACCTCTGCCTTACTCTCGAAACCTTCACCACACTCACACACACACACACACACACACGCTGTGCCATCGCAGAGTTCTTCCGCCAGCGGTCAGACACCCCGTGGACTGCGCTCGTCATGGGGTGGTTCCGAGAGGAGAACCGCCTTGCTGCGGTGCTGCTTGAGGACCTGGGATGGGAGACCATCACGCGGGTGCGTGCGTGTGTTGCTGGTGTGCTTGGGTGGTGTGTTTACAGGGGGCAGTTGAGAAGCACCGCTTAGCTGCATTGCTGCTGCAGGACTGGGCCACGTGGGTGCGTGCTTGCGTGCTTGTGTTTTGGTTGCGGGGGCGGGAGGGGGGGTAGTAGTAAGGAGAACCGCCGTCACGTATGCCCTGCCGTCACTCGAGTGCCCTGCCGTCACTTATGTGTCTCCCATGCTGTGCAGGTGGACGCCGATGTGAAGCCAGGCGACCCCTGTGCTGCCGTCACTTATGCCCTGCCGTCACCTATGCGTTTCCCATGGCGGTGGTCCACCTGCACATGCACAGGTTCGGGAAACCGAACCTGCACAGGTTTCCCCAACCTGTGCAGGTGGACGCCGAGTGAAGCCGGGCGACCGCCTGCCCCCCCACCCAAACACCCACCCCCCTGCCCTGCCGTCACTTATGCGTGTCCCATGGCATCCCAATACTGTGCAGGTGGACGCCGATGTAAAGCCGGGCGACCGCCTGCAGCTGATGCTGATCGAGTCGGGCAAGGGGGCCGCGGGGCCGCCGCGCTTCTCCGTGACGGCGCACTTTCCGCTGAGCGACGAGGAGGAGGAGGGCGAGGAGGAGGAGGGCGAGGGCAGCGAGTGACGCTGCTGACGACGGTCACCCAGCCGCGGCAACTTGGCTCTTGAGCCACCCCAGCACCACGTCGAGCGGCTCCTTGGTGGTGGTCACGCCAGCTGGGCGACGGCTGGGCCGGCTGTGCTGGCCCGTGGCCGGTGGTGGGATGGACACCAGCTCGTAGTGGGCAGGCAGTAGTGTGACCATGGCGCTGGGGCGTCTGCGTGGGCGTGGGCGTGGTGGCTCGTCTCATCTCTGTGCGTGTGTGTGTGTGGCGGCACACGAGAGAGCGCCACAGCACGCAGGCCTGGCTCTCTAGGGACACAGGGACGGCGGCAGCGCACATGCGCGCAGCAGCGGTTGTGGTGCTGCTCCATGCGCCCAGCCGCTTGTCCGTGGCCACACACTGGAGTGAGCTCAGCGGCAGGTGGAGGGCGAGGGCGAGGGCGGCGAATGTTTGCTGAGTGGCGGTCTGTCGACGTGGAGCTCTCTGCACCAACAGCAACGCCCCCGCCAGCAATAACGACGAGAGAAGAGGAGGCAGGCGAGGACGGCGCGTGATCGCTCGATGCTGATAACTGACGCTCACGATGACTACCGGGCGCATTGTAATAGTACCGACGCGCTCTGTACAGCACATCCTTCACTCAGACCACTTCAGGCCGTCCAATGGCCACTTTGCCCGTGGATGCCTGTGACTGGCCTTGCTCGGTGACAGGCCGAGCAAGGCCATTCACAGTGCCACCCGTTGCATCCATGAGCAATGGTGGCCAGCTGACCGCACAAGTCTTCGTTTACACATCCGGTGCCGCCACCATGTATGATATGTTTTTACTTCACATTTGCAAGGGGAGGCTGGGAGGAGGAGGCTTTTGCAAAGTGGTACGTGTGCTGGGGCAAGGAGCACATGTGTGCACGCGTTCGTCCCGTCGAGGCACCGATGACCATGACGTGCCGCTGTTTGCCGTGTGGCGTCTGGGTTTTGCCGAGTCACTGAGTTTGTTCCCATCCTGCAGTGAAGCTTGCTTGCTGCTGCTTCATGCGGCGAGTCACATGTTCCATCCCGCTTGAAGCAGTGTTAATGTTGCTGTCTGTCGCATGAAAAACGGCAAATGCGGGCCCCGCAGCTGCTCCAGCAGTGGAATGGCCCCAGCTGCTGCAATGGCGGTCTGGTTCTTTGGATTCCCGAGAGCCAAGGTGCCGAGAGTCATCGCTGCGCCGCATGCCGCCTGAACGTGTGTCGGGGAGTGCAGCCCCAGCAGCAGCACCAGAGGAGGAATGGCACCAGCAGCAGCAATGTCAGTTTGGGCCTGCTTGTTGCAGGAGGCCAGATGACGCAGTGTTTCCGTCGCCGCTTCCTGCACGGGGCACGGGGAGTGCAGCCCCAGCAGCAGCACCAGATGCGGAATGGCGCCAGCAGCGGCGATTGCAACTTGGTTCTCCGCATGGCTGGAAGCCAGTTGGCTGAGAGCACATGCCGCTGCTTGCTGAACCTCTGCAGGCGAGTGCTGCCCCAAAAGCCGCACCAAGAGAGGAAAGGCGCCAGCAGCGGCGATCACAGCTTGGTTCTGAGCATGACAGGATTCGAAATTATTCATCAAACGTGCTGCTGCAGGAAATTGCCCTCCATCACGCATCACGTCTCCAACCGCGTCCATGATGGCCACGTTCTCTGCATTGTTGCTGCACGCCAGGCTGTCCAGTGCACGTGCTGCTGCCGCCTGCACGTCTACAGATGACTGCGCCCCCAGTAGCAGCACTAGAGGCGGAATGGCCCCAGCAGCAGCGATGCCAGTTTGGGCCTGCTTGTTGCTGACGGAAAGGTTGCGCAGTGCGTTCGCTGCCGATATGTGCACGCCAGGCGGCATGCCGGGCTGAAGCTCGAGCACCAGGCCCTCGACCTCGACCGTCTTTGGGTCAGCCAGCTGCGTGCATGCCAGCTGCAGGTCTGCCACCTGGCCATGCAGTTCTGGGCGGCAGTGTCGGAGATCGAGCTTGCGGAGCCTGGGGCAGGCCGTGAGCGGAGCCAGGCTGGTGATGTTGAGGTTTTCAGCCATCCACAGCTCCTCCAGCTGGCTGCACGCACCGAGCGGTGATAGGTCTGACACGCTGAAGGCACCAGGCATCAGCAGGCACCTGAGCTGCACGCAGGTGCGCAGTGCATCGATTGAGGTCAGGCCGACACAGAAGCTGACGTCGACCACTTGGAGCGATGCCGCCATGCTGATGCTGAGTGTCGGGAAGCCCCAAGCATCGCCTGGTGCCATGTTAAGCCAAGCGTCGAAGGCGTCGCCTGGCTTCGGGGCCTGCGACCGCAGCGCAGCGTGGCGTGCTCGCATGGGCCAGTCTGGCAGGGCACGCATGGCTGGCTCATGAGCTATGCAGTGCGGTGTGTACAAGAGGGACTGGCAGTGGCACGCATGCAGCAGGGCGGGCGTGCATGGTGCAGACAGAGCGTGTGCATGCGGGCCCATGCGCTCATGCGCCCACCTCGCGCATGGTGAGGCTCGTCACTCCGGCCAGCGACGCCGTGGCGAGCGGCTGCATGACAGAGGCGGCGCCCACGTTCAGCAGTGACAGGTGGCGTAGGCAAGGGCACCGAGCCATGGTGGCGAGTGCGTGGGTGAGCTGATCGGAAGAGAAGCCCGACTGTGGGCTGGCGACGGCAACGATCGACCCCTCCACTTGCGCGCACATGGCGCGACTGACGCCACGGAGCGCGTTCTTGCTGCCGCGATCCAGCCAACGCCACAGCTGGAGGCGCCAGAGGTATTCGGAGAACAGGACCGAATGGGCGAGTGCAGTCGCACGCTCAGCATCCACGTCATCATCAGCAGCATCGTCATCAGCCAGAAGCGCAATTGCAGGTACGAGAGCCTCCATGACACACCGGTGTTTGTTGTGATGGGATGATCGATGGCCCCCATGCTGTTCACCCAAATGTGATGCGTGAAGTCGGGGGTGTGGACAGGCGTGAGCGTCCTGACTGCCAGACTCCCGTTCAGTTCCGCGTTGCCCACTACAGCCTACATAGCTCTAGTCATGCCCGACCAGACTCCAAACCAGTCCCTGGATGCAGCATTTTATGTTGTAGTTGTTGGTATCTCCACGTGCGAATCCCACCAGCGCGAGGTTTACCAGTACAACAGGAAAGCTGATCACTGAACAGTCACTCTTGCAGTCTTTCTTGACGTTACTCGATCGTCATGCCCTTGTGGTGGTGCAGCGCAGCTTCTGGGTCGCACGCGCTGTGCCCGTGTGTGAATGACAGCATCACACTCAAGTGGAGCAGCAGGAGGTAGCCGACGAGCAGCCACACACGCAGGCTGATCGTGCCAAACGGGGTCTGCGTGGAGGGAGGGGGGGGGGAGTGCGCGTTCGTTTAGGCGGCTCTGGGCAGAAGAGTCTGGTGACAGCAGCACACGCAGCAGACACGGCGGAGCCACCATGCTCGGCATGCACGCTGTGTGTACGGCGACCTGCACCGTCTGTCGCAAGTCTTGCGACGGACCGCGTAGGAGGACACAAGTGCAGGCCAAACTCGCCCTTCCGCCCTGCAGCGCCTTGTCCGTGGCCGTGAGCGCGCATTGTCCGGCCCTGCACCGCTCTACTAGCCCAAACACACGCGCATGCACACGCAATCAGGCGCACACACGCACACGCACAATCAGACAATTCCGCCACTCGCCTTTGTCCCGCCTCCTCCTCCCTGCAGCGCCGCCTTGTCCTTTGCAAGCCGTGGGCGCGTCTTCTCCTGCCCTGCGGCGCTGCTCCCTCCCTGCCCCTCCACGTCGCCACTCTTCCACCGAAGCCGGTCATCCATAGTGAACTCCAGGCCGAGGCCTGCAGCAGGCAGAAGAGAGAGAGAGAGAGTGGGAGCTGAGTTGGGGTTTGACAGGCAGGGCTGTCCGGCAGGACCTTCAGCACTCGGCCACAGCAGGCGGTTGTCTACAGTGATCTCCAGGCCGAGGCTTGCATCAGGCAGCAGGCAGAGTGAGAGTGGGACCACTCTTCCACCGCAGGCGGTCGTCTAAGTGATCTCCAGGCCGAGGCCTGCATCAGGCAGCAGGCTGAGTGAGAGGGAGTTCAGATGAGGTAGGTCAGACAGGCCTGAGCATCACCACTCGTCCACAGCAGGCACAGTCGCCCCTGATCTCCAGGCCTGCATCAGGCAGCAGACACAGAGAGGGAGTGAAGTGGAGTTGGGGCTGGACAGGCAGGCCTGCGCTCTACTCTCTGATGCGTTCTGATGACGAGGTCTATCCACTCTTCCAACCTCTAGCAATGTCCACATGAGCTCCAGATCCAGGCCCGGCATCAGGCAGATTTATGTTGACGTTGGCAGGGCTGTGTGTTCCCACTGGTCCACCTAACGCGGTTGCCAGTAGTGAAGCTGAGGCCGACGCCTATGTAAGACAGATTTGAGCGAGGAGTTTACCAGGTAGTCGCACGAAGAGCCGATGCTGTGGCGGCCTTCCTTCCATCCTTGCGCATGCGCGCACCAGTGGTTCCACTCAGGATCTTGGATAATTACGACCCAGCCCGGGCCTCACGCTCACGTCCCAAATCTCACCCTGGCAGAGGCGAATTCTTGGCGAAAAGTGTCAATTTCCACACTTTCCCGGTCGAAATTCGCGCTATCTCACCCCGCAGCGCCGGCCCGAATCGGCCACTCTCACCCCGCAAGTGCACTTTTGTGGGGTGCAGGGTGGCTAACGGAAACACTGGCGCGCACGCAGCCACACCACACGTGCGTGTGACCCCACCCAGTGATTCCCTCTTCATAATGTGTAATTAATTATTCCAGTCGGATTTTGATCTGACCGCGCTGACCGTTGACCTCCCATTGACCGTTTGCCCTGATACATAGGTCATTTGAAAGCTGTTGACGAGCTCTGTCTGGCGGGCTTGTCAGACTAAAAATCCACTGGATGGTTTGAGATGTGTGCAACGTCAAAGTACAGCCGCAATACAGCCAAACGGCCGTGGAGAGCCGAAAAGGAAATCACTGACCCCACCTGACAGCACGTCGCCCTTAGTCGGCAACGTCGGCATCTGAAATAGTCGAGACATGACGTTGCCACTGGCCTGCGTGTGTGTGTCGGGCCCTTTGTCGGCAGCGTGTGTGTGCGTGTGTGTGTGTGCATGTGTGTGCGCGTGCGTGTATGTGTATGTGTGTATGCGTATGTGTGTGTGCGTGTGTGTGTGTGTGTATGTGGGGGGGCCTTTGTCGGCAGCGTCGGCATCTGGAACAGGCGAGACATGACGTTGCCACCGGCCTGCGTGTGGGGAGCAGGGGGGGGGGGGGGGGGGGCGTATGCCACTTTTGTTCTTGCTTACGCTCGTATGAAGGAGCGGAGCTGTGTGTACACTGTTGTGCTGATGTGTTGGATTAACTGCTTGATCGCATCGGTCGCCGGCACAGCATGAGGGGTGTTGGCATGCCTGCTTGTGATGTGGGAGACATCCACTGGCCAGTGATTCCCCTGCGAGCCATTTACCGCTCCGAGCCGGATGAGCCACTTCTCAGAAAACCACCCCACACTTAGTGGGTGAGGGCGTGGAGCGATGCGTTGGAAAGCTCTTTGCCGAGAGCAGCACAACGGCATGCATTGCATGAATACCCGCTGTGTATTGTGCCTGGTATGAGCGGTCAAAGTTGCTGGAGCCGGCAAAAACTTATTACTAAAATCCTTCCCAGGGACCACTGCCACTGGCCTGCGTGTGAGGGACAGCGGGGAGGGGGGGGGGGAGGCATGGCATATGCCGCATGAGGGGTGTTGTTGTCATACCTGCTCGGCACGTGCGTGCACAACGTTGCTGCGAGCCTGCGTGTGAGGGACAGCGGGGAGGGGGGAAGCGGGGGGGGGAGGGGGGGAGAGCGGAGGGGGGAAAACAGCGGGGAGAGGGACAGCAGAGGGGTGGGGGTGCATGGCATATGCCGCATGCTGGGTGGTGGGTCGGCATGCCTGCTGGGGACGTGCGCGACATGACGGTGGTCGCGCGTGGCCAGCGCGCGCACACCATGAGAGAAGGCAGGGGCGGTGAAGCATGCCACAGCAGGCTTCTCTCTAGGCTTCTCCACCAGCACTAGCACCACACCGACCCCCCCCCCCCCTTTCCCCTTAACATGCACCACACACTCACGCACGTGGAGTGTCACGATCTCTGCCTCGCCATCACCATCAAGCATGCCCCACCAGGCTCTTCCTAGGCTTCTCCCGCCAGCACCAGCACCACACAAACGCCCCCCTCACAATTCACCACACACACACACGCACATGGAGTTTCACGATCTCTGCCTTGCTAGGGGCATCAAAAATACACTGCCTCCCTGGGCTTGTCCCACCACACCAACACCCCCTCTTCCCACCAACCACCACCACAATCTAATGCGCTATCAACGGGTATAATGCGTCATCAAAGGGTCCAACGCAACATCAAAGGCGTCCGACGGACTGCAGCATCGACCACACACCTTGAGGGTCACGATCTCTGCCTCGAGCTCGCTCACACGCCTCACAGCCGCCGCCCCCTCAGTGCTGCCCTTGTGTGCTGCGTCAGCACCTGCGGGTGGCAGTTGGGGCGGTTGGGTGGCAGTTGGGGTGGTCAGGTGGTTGGGCGGCAGTTGGGGCAGTTGAGGTGGCGGTTGAGATGGCAGTTGGGGTGGTCGGGTTATGTTGGCAGTTCGGTTGGCCGGGCTGCCGCCCCTCAGTGTGCTGCCCTTGCGCGCTGCGTCCACACTTGCAGGTGGCAGTCGGGGCGGTTGATGTGGTCGGTTTGGTGGTGGTCAGG
>VFSX01000749.1:16352-43852 GCA_016618255.1 Chlamydomonas sp. UWO 241 | reverse complement strand
AGAGCGCGCCCCCGATGGTTTTGGGGAGGGTGCGTTAGGGGAAAACGACGTGGGAGGCGGGGGAAAGTGTGAAATCGTCGATTTTCACACTTTTCGAAGCGATTCTTCGGGCTGCAGCCCAAAATCCCGACGAAACTGGGAAAGCCTCTTCGGGAAAACCCAAAGGATAACTGACCCCAAGGAAACCCCTGACACACACACACACGCACCTCCCGGTCGTCCAGGATGTTGCGCAGCTGCTGCAGGTGGCCCGACCGCAGCAGGTGCGAAATATCGACCATGGCCGCGCGTGCGAGCGTGGCAAGGCCCTCGGGCTCAATCTGCGTGTAGCGCACAGTAACAGCAACATCGGCGTTCCAGCAAAGACGACCTTCTAGTCCTAGTACCACCGCCTAGACCCAAGTCCAGGTCTGGCCCTAACAACCGCTTGTGAGGGGCAGTAGCCACCATCCGTCTGCCTGCCAACGCGTAGTCAGTCCTAGAGCAACTGTGGTGCAGGGAATAAGTAGCGAGGGGTGTGTGTAGGAGGGTAGGGGTGCCATGGGGAAGCAGCAGGTGCGAAATGTCCACATCATGTCGGCCCGTGCTCCCCCCTCGGGCTCAACCTGAGTGTAGTGAAGGGATTCACATACTAGGAGGAGGGAAAACATATTATAAAGGGGGGGGGGGTAGTTTCCCACAGCCAGATGGGGGGCCACCCGGGCAAGGCCAGTCACAGGGACCAAGGGGGTGGCTGCCCAATACCATGGCCAACTTGAGTCTGGAAGGGGGGGCGCATGCACACTGTCTGGCGGCTGATCCGCGAAAGTCAAGGTGGTCATAACGCCTGGGCCAAGGCGGTCGGAGTGCGCCTCAGGCGGTGGTGGGCGCCTAGAAGGCGGCGCATGAGGAAGCGCCTGAGGCGGTCAGAGGTGCGCCTAAAGGCGCTTTAGGGGCCGCCTGATCCACACAGGTGAAGGCATCGCCTGAGGCGTTGGGAATGTGGTAGGGGAAGTGATCAATTGCCATGGGAAGTCATCAAATGCTGGACGCCCAAGAAGGCTGCCACCCTCGAGACCCGCTGCGCCAGAATTGCTGTCTAGAATGCATTCGTGGCATCGCAGGCTGTAAAATCCCGCATCGTTCGCCATGAGGTTTCACGCCACGCCAAACCCACCTGCCTGCATTTGATGACGATGAGAGGTTATAATGAATGATGGATGTTACAGTCAGTGACACCTCTGAAGGGGTAAAAGACCATGCTCGGCGCGCTTGGACCGAGCACCTTAATGAGATGGCTGACTGTCGGAGGTAGGGAACCCCAACTCTGTAAGAGCGTGGGCGCACCCCCAGGTCCCCTACCGCAGCGGCAGCAAACGCTTGTTGAAGCAGGTGAGCGCATGTGGGGAAACAGAAACACGAGGCAGGTTCATCACCAATCGACAAAAGATATATCCCCCCGTGGGGAGAAAGGCCAAGACGTGGCTGGAAAGATGTCTAGTGTACAATCCACTGCCGGCGGTGACACCTTCGGTTCCAGAGCTCCAGCGGGACTTGGAGAGCAGGCCCACTCACAGGTTGAGCTACAAAATTAGCCCATGGGAGCACTGCGCTGCCAGAGTATGCACGTGTGACTACAATCCACTGCCGGCTGTCCACACTGTCCACACTATCAATACTGTCCACACTGTCCACACTATCCACACTGTCCACACTATCCACACTGTCCACACTGTCCACTTAACACGCAAGACCTTCCTGCGCGCAACCCATCAACATAATCAACAGCTGTTGATTGGGCCCACCTGCAGGATCTTCTTGCCCGCAACCTCAATCACGGACACAAAATCGGACGTGAGCTTGCGCCACTCACACTGCGTGTGCACGTGTGTGTGTGTGTGTTTGTGTGTGTGTATGTGTGTGTGTGTGCGTGTGTGTGTGTGTGCGTGCATGTGTGTGTGTGTGTGCGTGCGTGTGTGTGTGGGGGGGGTGCGTGCATACGTGTGTGTGGGTGTGGGTGGGTGCGTGCATGTGTGCGTGTGTGTGTGTGTGTGTGTCACAAACCCTGAGGACGCTCGAAGTAAGTAAAGGGTGTGGTGGCCCCACGCTTCCACACTTCTGGACCTCTCATGAGCTGAGCTTTGGATGAGGACGATCAAGAGCGAGGCAGGGCTCCTGATATTCACAATCACTAGCGCCCTTCTTCAGAGCTTCAACAACCCTGAGAGTTGTTATAGTGTGTATGTGTGTGTGTGTGTGTGTGTGTGTGTTTGTGTGTGTGTGCGTGCGTGCATGCGGACGGGCATGTGTGTGCGCGAGAGTGCATGTGCCTATGTGTGTGCGCACCCTCATGTGCCCCCCTCCCTCTACACAAACACACACATTGGGTCTCATGCGCCACCAAAGGCGTCCGACGGACTGTAACATCGACCACATTACATGCAGTTCCCGATCTGGTACATGAATGTAAGTGATATCGTTCAAGAGGTTCTGCACGCCCCCATAGGGGCGTCTGTCAACCACGAGTGACCACTCGTCACTGGTGTAATTAGATACACCACTGTGTCTCCGTGAGCCACCCTGAACACCGCTAAAGTGCATTTGCGGGGTGAGCCGTCAATTTGGGCCGGTGCTGTGGGGTGAGATCCCTCAAAATCGACCCCAACAGTGTAAATTGACATTTTCACACGTTATTGCCAGAAAAAGGCCTCTGGCGGGATGAGATTGGAGAAGGTGGCGTCAGGCACGGGGAGGGGCGTCATTTTCCCAGGATCCTAAGCGGAAACACTGGTTTACACACCTTTCAGTGAAGGTGTCGGACGCTAGCGCCGACACAGGTCTCAACCATCATCACTGGTTTTGTGAACACACAGACTGTAAAATCCATCACCATCACACGCGGCACCCTAAACCCTAAACCTCAAACCTTAAACCCTAAACCTTAAACCCTAAACCCTAAATGCTTAACCCCAAACCCCAAACCCTAAACCCCAGACCCCTCAACACTCAACACTCAACCTTAAGGCACTGGCAACCACCTGTGGCTTCTCCATCTCGAGCATCTCCTGGAAGTGGAACGGAGGCGCCGCTTTGGCAGCAAAGCCGCGCGGCTGCTGGCTGGCAGGTGCAAGACTGGTGGCGGGGACACCGTTGGACAGCATGGCGGGTGCCAGGACAGCCGACTCCTGTGTGTGTGCGTGCGCGTGTGCGTGTGTGTGTGCGTGTGCGTGCGTGTGTGGAAGTGGAACGGGGGCGCCGCCTTGGCCGCAAAGCCGCGCGTCGACTGCTGGCCGGCAGCTGCAAAGCTGGCGGCGGGGCCGCCGTTGGACAGCATGGCAGGCGCCAGGACAGCCGACGCCTGAGGGAGGGAGAGTGTGCGTGTGTGCGTGTGCGTGTGCATGTGTGTGTGTGTGTGTGCATGCGTGTGTGCGTTTTTTTTTTTGTGTGTGTGTGCATGCGTGTTTGCACGTGTGTGTGTGGAAGTGGAACGGGGGCGCCGCCTTGGCAGCAAAGCCGCGCGACTGCTGGCCGGCAGGTGCAAAGCTGTCAGCGGGGCCGCCGCTGGACAGGGCCCGCCGCCGGACAGTATGGCAGGCGCCAGGAGAGAGCCTGAGGGAGGGAGAGTGTTTGTGCGCGTGTGTGGGGTGGGGGGGTGGGTGGGTGCGTGTGTGTCTAGGGTTTGCTATCTGATGCACACACACTCGGTGATGCACATCACACTCGATGATGCATCGTGACCTCCAGCCTCCAGCCTCCAACCTCCAGCCGCATACATCGCCTCGCACCATGAGCTGTGCCGACGACGACGTTCGCAACAACCCAACGACCGCCGAGAAGCGCCGCATCCCGCAACTCGTCATCTACAGGGGCAGAAGGAGCAGAAGGACCAGACAATGTGATGACGCGCTGGCATTCAGTTTCCATCACGTGCGGATGGTCTGGGGCCCCTACGGCAGGTCTAGGGGTCACAGATCTTGTGTGCCGCATGACGCAAGCGGCTCCCGCCCCACACGCCTTACCCTAAAAGCTGGGCAGATGCACTGCCTTTTAGCACCAGACAAGCAATATCGCAGCATTTTCCCCTCGCCATGGTGATCGCCAGCTGGGCTGCCCACACATCCACACTCATTGACGCATCGAATTTATACGGCTCGGCGTTTGCAGCCGTGTTTCCATGACGTGTGCTCACATGTGCTGCAGGGGAGCCAGGGGGGCTGGCACATGTCGACAGACGCGCACACGCAAACATGGGGTGGCGTGTGGCTTCCATCGTCCATTCGCGCCCCTGCTCTGGACACTCGGTACATCCGTGCAGTATCATAGCGCAGACCTGGCCCAGCTCCTCAAGTCTGGCATGCCTGTAATCCCCCCTTTTTCTCCACGATAGCAATTGATCCATGTGGTGCCTCCCCAACTTCCAATGAGACACCCAAACACAACACATCAAGAGAGAGAGAGAGACCCACAGTGAAACGGGCGCCTTGTAGGCTTGCACGGGTGCCAATATGGCGGTGCATCTTGTGGCACCGACAACGCAAGGCAAAGGGGCCAGTGCTACCGAATGACAACAGCCGCGGCAGCCCGCCATGCGCGCCGCGCGAGCCACCGGGCATGATGTGACGCACACAGTTACAACGCGTCAGTGAAGTCGTGCAGTGTTGTCGTGCAACTTAACAACCGGCAGCCGCTGTCAGCGCCACCGTTGCGCACCCTGCAGCGCATCCTCCCCCTCCCCCCCCCCCCACACACACACATGCACACTCAGCAGCAGAACTGCAGTGTGTGGGCTGTTCACTGACCTGGCACACACACGGTGGCACCACTGCTGCGTGCCCCACGCCCACGGTGCCGCCACCCCCGTCACCGCCACCTACTTCGGCCACCTCACGGCCACACACGGCTGCACACGGGTGCGTCACCTTGCATGGCCTGCTACTCTGCCGCTCTGCTGCTCTGCTGGTGTGCTGGTCTGCTGCTGCGCTCATACGCTGGCCCGAGGGCTGGTCTTGGTCGCACCAGAACCTGTCGCCCCCCACCACCCATGCCGTGCCCCTCCCTCCCATCGTGATGTGGTGCCCCACCGCCAGATGGCAGCTCTGCGCTCACTCTGCGCCCAGACTGCGCTCAGACTTCGCTGAGACTGGTGCACTGCGCCCAGACTGGTGCACTGCGTTCAAGGCGCCGAGGCTGGTCTCGACAGGAATCAGAAGCTGTCGCCCCCCAGCATCGCAACAACGCGGTCCAGCCTGCCCCTCCCTCCCATCATGATGTCGTGCTCCACTGCCACGTGGCAGCTCTGCGCTCAGACTGGTGCACTGCGCCCAGGCTGCGCCCAGGCTGCGCCCAGGCTGCGCCCAGACTGGTGCACTGCGCTCAGACTGGCAGCACAGCGCTAAGACTGGTGCACTGCGCCCAGACTGCGCCCAGACTGCGCCCAGACTGCACCCAGATTGCGCGCAGACTGCGCCCAGATTGCGCCCAGACTGGTGCACTGCTCTCAAGACTGCGCCCAGACTGCGCCCAGACTGGTGCACAGCACTCAGACTGGTGCACTGCGACGGCCGACAATTACGCCTGGTCTCGTCAGAGATCAGAAGCTGCCGCCCCCCCACCCATGCCAAGCCCCTCCAATCATGATGTCGTGCCCCACTGCCAGATGGCAGCACTGCTGCTGCGCTAAAGACGGCAAGGTTGCAGCCCAACCAGCTGGTCTTGTCACAGATCAGGAGCTGCCGTCCTCGAGCATCGCCACCACGCGGCCCAGCCCAGCTGGCCGGTCCTGCCTGGCCGGCCCAGCATGCCGTGCCGCGCAATGAGCCCAGCCGCTTGATGCATCAGAGATAAGGAGTTGCCGCCCCCGAGCATCGCCACCATGCGGTCCAGCCTGGCCGGTCCAGCATGGCCGGCCCAGCCTGGCCGTGCCGCGCGATGCGCCCAGACGCTTGATGCATCAGAAATCAGGAGTTGCTGCCCCCGAGCATCGCGACCATGCGGTCCAGCTTGGCCGGCCCAGCCTGGCGGCGCCGCGCAATGGGTCCAGCCGCTTCATGCATCAGAAATCAGGAGTTGTCGCGCCCCGGCATCACCACCATGCGGTCAAGCTTGGCCGGCCCAGCCTGGCCACGCCGCACGATGAGCCCAGCCGCTTGATGCATCAGGAATCAGGAGTTGCCGCCCCCGAGCATCGCGACCACGCGGTCAAGCCTGGCTGCGCCGCGCGATGAGTCCAGCCGCTTGATGCACGCCTCCACCTGTCATACGCGGTAGGGTATGCATTCAGGGGGTAGTAGGTGCCAAGGTCTCAGGGCAGTCAGTCAGGGTTGAGGGACGGGGAAGGTTTTATATGGCCGCGCCGCGCGACGAGTCCAGCCGCTTGATGCGCGCCTCCTCCTGTCATGCACGTTTGGGTTTGCATTCAGGGCAGTGATTTCCTTTTCGGCTCTCCACAGCCATTTTGCTGTATTCCGGCTGAACTTTGACCTTGGATATAGCTCAACCCATTCAGTGGATTGTTAGTCTGGCAAGCCTGCCAGACAAAACACGTCAACAGCTTTCAAATGACCTATGAATGAGGGCAAACGGTCAACGGGAGGTCTACGGTCAACGCAGTTACAGTTACATCAGCTTTCCAGCAAAGACTACCTCTAGTCCTAGTACCACCGCCTAGACCCAAGTCCAGTTCTGGCCCTAACAATTACTTGTGAGGGGCGGTAGCCACCAGCCGGCTGCCTGCCAACGTGTAGTCCCAGAGCAAAAAGGAGAGCTATTGTGCGACGCCTCCAAAATAGGTCCTAACTGCTTCTAGGGGATAGGGGGTCAAGTGGCGCTTGCCAATCTACTTGACCGCCGTGGTGGAGGGGCCGGCCGCCACGGTCAACGCGGTCAAAGCAAAATCCGGTTGTGGAATAATTAATTGGAAATCATGAAAATAAAGTCACTGGTTCAGGGGCTAGTAGGTGCCGAGTTCTCAGGGTGTCAGTCAAGGTTGAGGGACGGGAACGGGCCCAGGGCAGTGATTCCCCCGCAAGCCGTATACCGCTCCAGGCCGGATTCCCCATTTCCCAGAAAACCACCCCACGCTTGGTGGTAGAGGGCGTGAAGGATTGCCTTGGAAAGCTCTCGCCGAGAGCAGCGCAGCGGCATGCGTTGCGTGAACACCCGCTATGAATTGTGCCTGGTATGAGCGGTCAAAGCTGCTGGAGCCGGGGGAAAACTAACTACTGAAATCCGTCCCAGGGGTCACTGGCCCAGGGCCCTCATCTCCCCTACTCCTCACAGTGTACAGTGTACGGTGTTCAGAAGTTGTAGGTAAGGTTCGAGTGAGAAAATCAGAGATGAAATCTTAGCAATCTTGAGGCCTCTCGTACATTCTTCTCAGACGTAACATCTCGATGACCGCGCAGTCTGAGTGCGACTATGGGGCCGTACAGTCCCCGCAAGGGTTCTAGCGGTGTAGTGTTCTGCGGTGTCGTGTCTTGCGGTGTAGTGCCTTGTAGTGACGTGTCTTGCGGTGTGGGGCCTTGCGGTGTGTGTTTGCCGCGTGTGCGCCAAACTCACGAAGCAGGTGGCACTTGAATCCCCGGGGGGATATGGGGTGTCGGGGGTGAAGGTGTCAGGGGTTCGGGGGGTCCACGGAGGGGAAGGGGGGAGGGGGGTCAGACCCTCGTTTCCCAGTCTGTTGGACACACCCTGCTCTGTCACTCCTCCCCTGCGCTCCCTGCGCCCCCTACGCTTCTGCTTCAGCCTCCAACTCACACTTGGGTTTCAGGGTTTAGGGTGTAGGGTTAAGGGTTGAGGGTTAAGGGTTTAGGGGTTGGGGTTTCAGCTAACCGCCCAGCCGCGTAGGGGACTGGGGATTTACGGCGTTGGGATATTGGGTCGAGGTGATTTGGGGTGTGCGGCTTTCGCGCGGCCGTCGGAGGTCTTCCTGCTGTTGTGTGCGTGGCTGGTGGCATGGTGTTTGTGTTGTGTCGAGTGACCCCTGGGAAGGATTTGAGTTATTTTTTTTCCCCGGCTCGAGTAACTTTGACTGCTCATACCAGGCGCAATACATAGCGGGTGGTCGCGCAGCGCATGCCGTCGTACTGCTCTCGGCGAGGCCTTTCCAACGCACCCCTCCACTGCCCCCCTCACTGATTGTGCCACGCCCACCTGCGCCCCCTGTGCTTCCGCCTCGACCTCAAACTTTGACCGCTCATACCAGGCGCAATACATAGCGGGTGTTTACGCAACACATGCCGTCGCGCTGCTCTCGGCGAGACATTTCCAACGCACCCCTCCACGCCCTCGCACTGATTGTGTCACGCCCACCTGCACCCCTGTGCTTCCGCATCGGCCTCAAACTTTGACCGCTCATACCAGGCGCAACACATAGCGGGTGTTCACGCAACGCATGCCGTCGTGCTGCTCTCGGCGAGACCTTTCCAACGCAACCCCCCACTGCCCCCCTCACTGGTTGTGCCGCGCCCACCTGCGCCCCCTGCGCTTCCGTCTCAGCCTCAAACTCGCGCATGAGCTGCCGCTCTTGCGCCGCCTCCCTCTTGGCGGCACCCTCTAGGTCGCGCCTGCCTGCCAGCATGGCCTGGTAGGTGTCACTGTAGGAATCCCACAGCGACGCTAGCTGCGCCTGTGCACGCACGGGGGGTAAGAGGGACGACACGGGGGAGGGAGGGGGGAGTGTCAGAGGGGGGGGGGCGCCTGCCAGCCAGATTTGCCTGGTAGGTGGCACAGTGATGATGATGGATTTTACAGTCTGTGTGTGACACCAATAACGAACTGTTAGAATCCCACAGGGGCTGCGTCTGGTCATGCAGGGGGGTAAGAGGGACGACACAGGGGGAGGGAGTGGGGGGGAGTGTCAGAGGGGGGGGGGGGGACTGCCAGCCAGCATCGCCTGGTAGATGGCACTGTAGGATCCCACAGCGACGCGAGCTGCGCCTGCGCACGCACGCACGGGGTTGGTTGTGGGTTGTGGGTTGTTGACTGTGGGTTGTTGGTTGTGGGTTGGTGGTTGTGGGTTGTGGGTTGTGGGTCGTGGGTTGTGGGTTGTGGGTCGTGGGTTGTGGGTTGTGGGTTGTGGGTTGTGGGTTGTTGGATGTGGGGATGTGGGGGTGTGGGGGTGTGGGATAGCTGTGCCTGCGCATGCGCAGGGGTAAACGAGGGACGACACAGGGGAGGGGGGGGAGTGTCAGAGGGGGGGGGGCTGCCAGCCGGCATCGCCTGGTAGGTGGCACTGTACGAATCCCACAGCGACGCTAGCTGCGCCTGTGCACACACGGGGGGTAAGAGGGACGACACGGGGAGGGACGGGGGGAGTGTCAGAGAAGGGGGGGGGGGGCGCCTGCCAGCCAGCTTTGCCTGGTAGGTGGCACAGTGATGATGATGGATTTTACAGTCTGTGTGTGACACCAGTAACGAACTGTAAGAATCCCACAGGGGCTGCGTCTGGTCATGCAGAGGGGTAAGAGGGACGACACAGGGGGAGGGAGTGGGGGGAAGTGTCAGGGGGGGGGGGGACTGCCAGCCAGCATCGCATGGCAGATGGCACTGTGGGATCCCACAGCGACGCGAGCTGCGCCTGCGCACGCACGCACGGGGTTGGCTGTGGGTTGTGGGTTGTTGGCTGTGGGTTGTTGGTTGTGGGTTGTGGGTTGTGGGTTGTGGGTTGTGGGTTGTGGGTTGTGGGTTGTGGGTTGTGGGTCGTGGGTCGTGGGTTGTGGGTCGTGGGTTGTGGGTTGTGGGTTGTGGGTTGTGGGTTGTGGGTTGTGGGTTGTGGGTTGTGGGTTGTATGTTGTGGGGGTGTGGATGTGGGCTAGCTGCGCTTGCGCACGCAGTGGGGGTAAGAAGGACGACACAGGGGAGGGGGGAGGGGATGTCAGGGGTGGGGGGGAAGGGAGGGGGGTGGGCGTTGAGATACAGGGGCGCTGGACCCACGCCACTCTGATTGTGGCGTGTCTCTGTCCCTGTCCCCTGTCCCCTGCCATCGCCCCTGTATCTCAACAGTAGGGAGGGAGGAGGTGTGGGTGCCCTGGCGTCCAGATGGCACGCGCCTCACGACCTACACCTCCTTGTTGAAGAGAGTAGCAATCGTTTGTGTGGTGGATGGCCTGCCGTGTTTCTCTTCCCATCTCCCTGCCCCTGCCCCCCCCTGTCCCCCCCTCGTCCCCCCCGCCCCCCCTGCCCCCCCTGGGTCCCCCCCGGCGGTCCCCCCCGGTCCCCCCCCCGGGTTCCCCCCGTCCCCCCCGTCCCCCCTGGTCCCCCTCTCCCCCTCCTCTGCCTCTCCCTCTGCCTCTCCCTCCCCCTCCCTCTTTCTCCCTCTCCCTCCCTCCCGTTTCTTCCTGTCTCACTTCGTATCTCCCTCTCTCAAGCGCCCTGCGTCACAGCCCATGCATCAGCGCTCTCGCGGCCAGCCCGACACAGATGTCTGGGCAAAGGATTCAACCATAAACCCTGGGCCACCAAACCATGGATCCCTGAACTGCCTGGGTTAAGGGTCTCTGCTTGAGGGTTTAGGGTTTTTAACCCTTAAAAAACTGTCGTGTTGTCTAGGCCTTAACTCACGCCCCGAGGTCCTCCGGGCGCGCACGTGTAAAACCTGTAAAACCTTAAATCCTTCCCAGGAGACACTGCCCCCACTGCCACAAAAACTCGACGCGCCTGGAATCGAACAACCGCTTCGTCGATCTCGGAGCGCCGCGCCTCGAGCGCGTGCGCGTGGACGGCCATCCCGCGCGTGCACGCGGCCTGCGTGTGTGCGTGCGTGTGTGTGTGTGTGTGCAGGTGTGTGCGTGCGTGCGCAGGCCTGTGTGAGAGAGTGTGTGTGAGAGTGTGTGTGTGTGTGCATGCGTGCGTGTGTGCGTGCGCGTGGACGGCCATCCCGCACATGCGCGCAGCCTTCGTGTGCGCGTGTGTGTGCGTGTGTGTGTGCGTGTGTGTGTGTGTGTGTGTGTGTGTGTGTGTGTGTGTGTGTGTGTGTGTGCGTGCGTGTGTGCGGCCTGTGCGTGTGTGTGGGTGGGTGGAGGGGGGGGGGCGAGTGTGTGTGTGTGTGTGTGTGTGTGTGCGTGCGTGCGTGCGTGTGTACATGCGTGCGTACATGCGTGCGTGCATGCGTGCGTGCGTGCGCGTGCACATGCGTGCTTCTTCTCGTTTTTTGCGTGGGTGGGCGGTTGGGCTTTCCACCTGTGCATGTGCGGCCGTGCCTGTGCAGCCCCATCAGTGATTTCCTTTTCAGAAATTTCAATTAATTATTCCACAGCCGGATTTCGCTTTGACCGCGTTGACCGTTCACCTCCCGTAGACCGTTTGTCCTCATACATATGTAATTTGAAAGCTGTTGACGTGCTCTGTCTGGCGGTCTAATCAGACTCACAAATTGTGAGTCACAATCCACTGCATGGGTTGAGCTGTGTGCAAGGTCAAAGTACAGCCGGAATACAGCCAAATGGCTGTTTAGAGCCGAAAAGGAAATCACTGGGCCCCATCCCCCGGCCCCCCTCTGCCATCCCTCCCTCCATCCACGAACGCACTTGTGTGTTTGGGTTCTACCTAGGTTTCCATGTTGCGTTGCGTCATGTGTCGTGCACTCACGGTCCTGCCCTACCTACCTACCTACCTACCTACCTACCTACCTACCCACCCACCCACCACCACCCACCCACCCGCCCACCTACCTACCTGGTAGGCTGGCGCGCTGCGTGGCATTGCAAACTCTCTTAGAAGAGCCCACCAAGACGTGTCGTCTATGCCTCAACTCACGCCCCGGGGTCCTCCGGGCGCTCACGTGTGAAACCTGCCAAACCACGGCCCCGCCCTGCCACCACGGACCGTAGTCTTCACCATCTTCCCCCACCGTATCCCCCCACGCGGCGCGCATGCGAAACCCGTATTCCGTATTGTATCGTACCCCGTATTCGTTTTCGTATTCCGTATCGCGCCACCCTGCCACGGCCCCACCTGTGCCTGTGCACGCCCAGCCAACATGCGCGCCTGCAGCGCTGCCCGGCCCTCTGACAGACGGCGGCCGAGGTCCTGGCAATGGGGTACGGGGTTGAAGGTGAGGGAGGGTGAGGGTCAAGGCGAGGGGGGAGGGGTTAAGGGGTGGATGGGAGGGAAGGTGGGTGGAGGGCAGTTCCGTTGATTTCAGACTGCCTGTGCACGCCCGGCCGCCACGCGTGCCTGCAGTGCGGCCTGACCCTCTGACAGACGGCGGCCGAGGTCCTGAGCGTGTGTGTGTGTGTGTGTGTGTGTGCGTGTGTGTGTGTGTCTCCCCCCCTCTGTTGTTGTGTGGCGGAGGCACAGGAGGCGCGATGAGGGGCACATACCTAAGACTCAACTACCCAAGGTGGGGCTGGAAAAGGCGGTCTGTAGTAAACACCTAGCTGCTGCTGCTGATGCCGATGCTGCTGGTTTTAGCGCACCTTCGTCTTTTGGCGCTTTGAAAGTAGCACGTTGGCAGGCAGCCGACTGGTGGCTACCGCCCCTCGCAAGTAATTGTCAGGGTCAGAACTGGACTTGGGTCTACTAGGCGATGCAACCGCCGCGGTGGTACTCGGACCAGAAGGTAGTCTTCGCTGGAAAGCCGATGCTACAGTTACAGTTACATCGGCTTTCCAGCAAAGACTACCTCTAGTCCTAGTACCACCGCCTAGACCCAAGTCCAGTTCTGGCCCTAACAATTACTTGTGAGGGGCGGTAGCCACCAGCCGGCTGCCTGCCAACGTGTAGTCCCAGAGCAAAAAGGAGAGCTATTGTGCGACGCCTCCAAAATAGGTCCTAACTGCTTCTAGGGGATAGGGGGTCAAGTGGCGCTTGCCAATCTACTTGACCGCCGTGGTGGAGGGGCCGGCGCCTGAGGGGCAGCCGGACCGTACACCACGGCTCTCCGATGCTACTGTTACTGAAAGCAGCACCTGCTGCAGCAGATCCTGAAACCGTGGTGTGTCATCGCGGGCTCATGTCGCCACTCACCGCCAGCAGCTGCTGCTGCTTCATGCCCGCCTTTCGGCGCTTGGCCAGCAAAATCTGCTGCAGCAGCTGCTGCAGGCGGGACATGTCACCACCATCGCCATCGTCGTCGTCGTCATCGCCAGCACCGGCGCCCAGCAGAGAGGCGAGCTCGCCGATGGACCTGGGCATGGGGCGCAGTGGCGTTGTTGCTGGTGGTGTTGTTGTTGCTGGTGGCGTTGCTGCTCTTTGGTTGCTGTTTCGGTGGTTGTTGTTGCGGTTCTGTTGCTGTTTGTTGTTGTTTGTTGGTGCTCTTTTGGTGGTGGTGGTGGTGGTGGTGATTGTGCTCCCTTAGTAGCTGTTCTGTTGTTGTTGTTGTTGTTGTGGTGGTGGTGGTGGTGGTGGTGGTGATTGTGCTTTCTTAGCTGTTCTGTTGCTGTCTGTTGTTGTGGTGGTGGTGATGGTGAATTCACGTGTACATTCGAAAGTACCCTTCCTTAGCCACACCGCACCCACCCGAAGTCTCCTGCGCCAAGGGTGGGCATGTCCAGCGGGCTCGCGCCGCCACCGCTGCCGCTGCCGCCGTCACCGCCACCGCCATCGTCGTCTGTGTGTGCGTGTGTGTGCGTGTGTGTGTGTGTGTGTGTGTGTGTGTGTGCGCGTGCGTGTGAGCGTGCGCATGCGCGTGCGCGTGCACGGCTGTATGAGAGTGGCTATGGGGAAGTCCCTTGCCATATACAAGAGTACGTGTGCGTTTGCGTGTGCGTGGCAGTATGAGAGTGGCCATGCGGCAGTGACTTGCGATATAGGGGTCTCGGGAGTCTCATATAGGGGTCTCAAGAGAGCAAGCATCCCAGACAGTAGTACTAGCACCCAGCAATAGCGCCCACCTCTGCCACCGCCGCCGCCCCCACCGCGACCGCCACCACCAGCAGCGCCCGCTGCCGCGCGTGTCGCGTGTGTGGGGAGCCCAAGGTCAAGTGTCATGCCGCGCAGGGCTGGCATGGCAGGGGACGCGGCAGCGGCAGCGGCAGCTGCTGCTGCTGCAGGTGCGCGCCCGCCACCCCCCTGGCCGGCGCCACCTAGGTCGCCACCCAGGCCCCCCAGCTGAAAGCCGCCCCCCAGGCCCCCTCCCAGCCCCCCCAGTCCCCCCCCGATCCGGCCCCCCCCCAGCGCGCCCAGCGCTGAGAGCGCGCCAAGTGGCGGAAGCTGGGCGGCAGCCGAGCCCGGCGTGGGGGTGCTGCTGAGCTGCGCGGAGCGGTGCTGGCGCTGGTGCTGCGTCGTGAGGGGAGAGGGTGTGTTGGGTGTGGGGTGTGGGCAGCGTGGGGCCCGTGACTGTAACCTCCCGTAAGGAAACGGGGCTATCACTCGTAAAGTGCCCCGTAACACCCCGCAACTCAAGAGAGGTGTGAAACGGTGTCATTGTGCACACCACACCGTTGACTGGCACCGGAGGGCGTTGATTCGGGGTTACGGGAGGGGTTACGGGAGGGTTACGGCAAGGGTTCCGAGGGTTACGGGTTACGGGCCCCACGCTGGGTGAGGGGATGGTTGCTGGTAGCTGTGCTGCACTGCTGGTGCTCCTGCGGGGGGGGAGGGGGGGGGCAGGCGTGAGCAAGCGACGATTTCCAATCAGTGGATGGCGCTTGACCCGCCTCCCTCGTGCAAGCAGTACCTGTGTGTGGCCATGACGCACAGCGCACAGCGCACGGCGCACAGCGCACAGCGCGCAGCGCACGGCGCACGGCGCACAGCGCACACACAGCGGTCACTACACACGCACGCACACACACAAACACATGTCTAGTACGGCATTCATGGCGTCCGGTGGACTTTACAGTAACGACTCGTGCGCACACACAGAGGCAGCGACGCAGCCAGCGGGCGTGCTGCCTATGCGGTGGGCTAGAGGATGAGGCACACATGGTATTTGAGTGCCCTGCCTATGAAGAGGCACGGGTGCAGGCCCACAGCCTGTTTCGGTCCATCCCTCGCCCCGAGGAGGCCGATTTAGATGAGCGGATGCGGGAGTTTATGAATCCTCGGCCAGGCCAGGAGAACCCCAGGTTCTGGCACGAGTTGGCTGACTTCCTTGTCGCCTGTTTTGAGACACGCACCGCGTGCACAGCAATCATGATGGCAGATGGCATGCTAGGGGTCTAATTTTGACAGCTGCCGGCCTCTTTCCTAGGGTCTAATGCGCCATCAAAGGCGTCCGACGGACTGTAAAATCGACCACACGCATGCCCCCACGCACACCGCAACAAACCTAACACCCGCACACACACACGCACGCACCCTCCCCCCACACACACACATCTAATACGGCATTCGTGTCGTCGGGCGGACTGTGCAATCGACGACACGTGCGCACACACGCACACACACAGCGGTCACCACAGACGCACGCATATACACGCACACACACACACACACACACACACACACGTCTAATACAGCATTTATGGCGTCCGGCGGGCTGTACAATCGACAGCACGTGCGCACACACGCACACACACAGCGGTCACCACACACACACGCACGCACGCACGTACACACACACACACACACAAACACACGTCAAACACGCCATTCATGGCGTCCGGCGGACTGTACAATCGACGACACCCACGCACACACGCGTGCCCACACACCCACGCGCACACACGCACACCACAGTGCACATCGCACGCACGCACACACACACACACACACACACGTCTAATAAGGCATTCATGGCGTCCGGCGGGCTGTGCGATCGACAACTCGTGTGCACACACGCATGCCCACACGCCCACACGCCCACACGCACACCGCAGTGCACATCGCACACACATCAGCACACACACACACGCACACACACACACACGTCTCATACGGCATTCATGGTGTCCGTCGGGCTGTACAATCGACGACACGTGCGCACACACGCATGCCCACACGCCCACACGCACACCGCGTCAGACTACACACACACACACACAAACACACGTCTAGTACGGCATTCATGGCGTCCCGCGGACTGTACACTCGACGACACCTATGCACACACGCACACATGCACACACGCACACCGCAACAAACTATACACACACGCACACACACACACGCACACACACACACACACACACACGTCTAATGCATCATTCATGGCGTCCGGCAGAGATCGACAGGCGCACGCATGCACGCATGCACACACGCCCCCCCCCACACACACGCACACCGCAGTGCACATCGCACACACAGACACACACACACACACACACACACACACACACACACGCACACACACACACGTCTCATACATCATTCATGGCGTCCGGCAGAGATCGACGGACGCACGCATGCACGCATGCACACACGCCCACACGCCCATCGTAGCTCACATCGCACCTGGCCGAGCGCGCCTGGCTCCGACTCTGGAGAGGGTCACTTCACACACGCACACACACAGCGGTCACTTCACGCACACACACACGCACACACACACACACACGGCTAATACGGCATTCGTGGCGTCCGGCGGACTGTGACAATCGACGACTCGTACGCACACACGCATGCACGCACGCACACATGCACAACGCAGCTCAGGGGGGAGGGGGTGAGGAGGGCAACTTCCTACTTCTGCCTCCTTGGTAGGCTGGCGCGCTGCGTGGCCTTGCGGGCTCTACTAGTAGAGCTCCCCTAGACGTGTAGTCTAGGCCTCAACTCACGCCCCAGGGTCCTCCGGGCGCGTACATGTAAAAACTGTAAAAACACACCGCAGCTCACATCGCACCTGTCCGAGCGCACCTGGCGCCGACTCCGGAGAGGGCAGGTGCGCGGGCGGGTGCACATACGCACGTGGGGGGACAGCCGTGGCGCCGGCAGTGGCGGTGCCAGCGACGGTCCCAGTGCCAGTGCCTGTGACATTGTCTGCGCCCGCGCCTGCGGCTGCCGCTGTCGCGCCGTGCCCATGGCCCGGCAGCGTCAGCCCTTGCATGGCGGCGAAGCGCGAGCGGCCGGGCGAGGTGGGCGCAACCCCAAAGCCCCTGAGTGAGGTGGGTCCGCCTGCTGCCGCGTGCTGCCCCTGCGATGGCGATTGAGATTGGGGGCGTGAGTGGGCGGGGGGGGGGGGCGCGCGCCACATGCTGATCCTGCGATGGCCTCTACTTCTGGCTGGCTCTCAGAACCGTGTGTAGTAGTTCTTTCCGGTTTGTCACAACGGGCGACTGTGCTGGGGGGCTGTGTGTGCAAGCCTTGCTGCTGTCAGCTTTATCCGGCCTTGTGTTTTTACTCGGGGTTTCGAGACGCTCCCGTTGTGATACGCTATCGACGACGACGACGATGGTCAAGTGCCGGCGTGGGTGGGTGCCTGTTAAGTGTGGCTGGGGGGGGGGGTAGGAGAGGGGCTCTGTGGCTGCAGCCACAGCTGTGTGCAACGTGCAGTGGTGGTCGTGACGTGACGGTTTATAGTTTACAGTACGCACCCTCGGGGTGTGGGATTGGAGCTCAGTCATTTTGTTTTGGGCTCCCGGGAGCCATTGGGAGCCATGTGGCTACTGACGATCCCATCGCATAGATCTCAACCTGACAAGTTGCTTGATGGTCTGGCGATCCAATCAGATGGATCTCGTTGCGAGCTTGAAAACAACCTATATTTGATGGTCAACGGTCAACGCTAAGGCAGCGGCCGAGGCGATCAACAGGACGTTGGTTTGCGTGCTGGCTCCCAGAAAACAACTAACACTGAAAACAAAATCACTGTGGAGCTGCCTAACGAGGCTAGCTACCATCGTCGTGACGCGACACCAGTGGTGGTGACATCCGCTGCAGAGGCAGTGCCAAAGTTGCAGTGGGAGACACGCACAGGCAAAAAAACGCAACGATCGCAACGCAGCGGACACCAACCAGGCAACCAATCATCATAAACCAGCTGGTACCAAGTGGGGCCTCGCGCCTGGAGCGCAGAATTTTGTACTTCTATCTCAGACTTTCAGTGGCATTTGTTTGACCCAAGAAGACGGGTAGGAATCTTGGGGTGTGCTTGCACCCAGCGATTTTGACTAAATATTCTGCAGCCGGAAAATGTGAAAATCCACACTTTCACTCTTTTACACTCAATTCGCCCATGCGCTGTCACTGGTGCCCACAGCAGCCCTGTAACCCTTGTTGTGGCCAGTACCCAGGGCGGCCTGGGCCACGACTTGTGGCTCAGCGGCCTCCTCGAGCTCGACGGCTGGCGCGTTCGGGGGCGGCCTGGCCCTTTCCGCGCCGCAGGGGTCGGCACCGCGATGGCGCCGCGCGCGCTCAGGCCCACGGCCCATTGGTAGACAGTAGGCTGATCCGCCATTGCGACTACCATGCGCGTTCGCACGCCCAAGGTCAAACACGAATTTTCACACTTTCGGTCATTCCGGATGCACAGCCGTCCCCCGTATTGATACTTTACAGCCGGATTACAGCCATATGGCTGCGTGCAGCCGGAAACAAAATCACTGCTTGCACCATAAGAGCTTCTGTAAGTCTCACTTCACACTTGGCAGGTCTCATTCGACAGAAACTCCATTTTCTATCCTAGGAGGTGTGTCCTAGGGGTGTAATAGAAAACCACCACAGTGTCGACGTCAACAGACTGTCCACAACATGCATCAAACCCATGCTTGAGGCCCGTCACATACACCCCCCCTAGGCCGTCATTCCTGTGCCATCATCCACCCGCCCACCCGGCCCGCACGCATGCCCCCCCCTCCTTCCCATTGTGACTGACCCACCTTTCTGTCACTCGTGAAAAGCAGTGCGCGCGCGATTCCCTTCAGCATCGCGCCACCCTCACCCTCGCTACCACCACCACCGCCGTCACCGCCGGAGGAGTCGGCCGGGGCAGGCGGCGTGGGCAGGCCAGAGGGCTGCGTGCGTGAGTGCGTGTGCGCGCGTGTGTGTGTGTGTGTGTGTGGTGTGTGTGTGTGTGTGTGTGTGTGTGTGTGTCAAGGGCGTCGAGGTTTGCATGGGGTGCGTCCCAAGCGCGCAGGGTGTCCAGTTGCCTGCATGTGCCGCAGTGTGGATACAATTGCCTGCTGCAGCATCAACAGCAGCAGCAGCAGCAGCAGCAGCAGCATTGCGTCAGTGTTTTTTCAGTTGGGCGGTAGACCGCCACAGGCGTTTTTTTGGCTGAAAGAATTAACTGTTTGGGGGGGGGGGGGTACCCACCTGGGTTATTGCCCAATTTCCCCATTTTTTGTTCTTCATTTTGTTTTGTTTTTCCCGTATTTCCGTTTTTTCCGGGGGCGCAGCACCCAACCGCCGGTGGCCGGGCTGTAGTTATTAATTAATGGAAAACAATCAAAGGAGCGCTGCACCGCGTTCTCACCTGGGCGGGCGGGACTGGGGCCCTGCGGCCCTGCTCCTGGCCACGGGCCCGCGGCACCGAGGCACTGAGTTCGGGAAGCGCAAGGCCACCGCCGCCGTGCCTGCTGCTGTCCATGCCCGCAAGGAACGCGTGAGCCAGTGCGCTGCGGTCCGCGGCGCCCTGGCTGTCGTCGCCGCCTTCGACGCGGGCGGAGCGAGCAAGGGCGGGGGCAGGGGCGGGCCGCCGCTGCTGCTGCTGCTGCTGCTCTGCTGCACGCGCGCGCGCGCGTGCGCGCGCCTCCCGCCCGCTGCTCTCCTGAGACAGCACGCGACAGGTGGGGTTTGAGGTTAAGGGTTAAGGGTTAAGGGTTAAGGGTTTAGGGTCGAGGGTTTAGGGTTCAGGGTTAAGACGCATTGGTGAATGCGGTGCATACTCGGGTACACGATGCACACACGACGTTGCGTGGGTGCACGCGTGTTGCGTGGGTGCGCGCGTGTCGCGTGGGTGCGCGCGTGTTGCAGGGGTGCGCGCGTGTTGTTTGGGTGCGCACGTGTTGCGCGTGCGCAAGTTCCGCCTTTGCGTGTCGCGCTGGTGCGTGTGTGTGCCCCCCCCCCCCCCCCGCCCTCCACGCCCCCGTCCCGCGTCCCCCCCCCCCCCCTCCCAACACACACACACTCAGTGGACTAGTGTGGGTGCTGTCTGCCTGCCTCAAGGTTGAGCGTGCGAGCACAAGTCTAATACGCCATCAAAGGCGTCCAACACGACTGTGAAATCGACCGCCATACACACCATGAGTGTACACACGCGTCGATGCCTCCGTAGTGCAATGCCAGTGGATGCTGGCAAGCGCAGCGTGTGTTGAGCTGGTGCATGTGTGTGCCTCCCCTCCCCGCCCCATAACACATAAAAAAAAACAAGTGCCCCCTGGTAGGCAGGCATGCTGCGTGGCCTTGCGGGCTGTCTCACCAGAGCTCCCCTAGACGAGTCGTCTAGACCTAAGCTCACGCCGCGGGGTCCTCCCGGTACGTGTAAAACGCGTGCGTGTAAAACCTGTGACCCCCCCCCCCATCACACATACCCACCACGAGTGCCTCCGCGTCGATGTCGCCGTAGTGCTGCTGCAGGTCTGCAACGCCAGTGGATGCTGGCATGCGCACGCACCAGCGCGTGTTGCGCTGGTGCGTGTGTGCCCCCTCACTCCCCCATCACACGCACACACACACACCACAAGTGCCTCCGCGTCGATGTCGCCGTAGTGCCGCTGCAGGTCCGCCAGTGGATGCTAGCAGGCGCGCGCGTGGCACACTAGTGTGTGTGTGCCCCCCCCCCCTGTCCCCTCAGCTCTCCATCATACACACCACAAGTGCCTCAGCGTCGATGTCGCCGTAGTGCTGCTGCAGGTCCGCAACGCCAGTGGATGCTGGCAGGCGCGAGCGCGCTGGCCGCTCGTCAGACATGAACTCGAACTCGTCGGCATGCAGGTCGGCCTCGGCAGTGATCAGGCTGCCTGTGTGTGTGGGGGGGGGGGGGACAGTCAGGGGAGGGCAGGGGAGGCGAGGGGAGCACCTTATGCAGGGAAAATCTGGAGGCTGGCGCGCTGCGTGGCCTTGCGGGCTCTCCTAGTAGAGCCCCCCTAGCCGTGCAGTCTAGGCCTTGACTCACGCCCCGGGGTTCTCCGGACGCGTACGTGTGGGGGAGAGGCAGTCTGGGGAGGGGAGAGGAGGGACGTGCATCACGGAAGCCCTCGGGGGAGGGGAGAGGAGGGGAGTGCTCCACGGAAGCCCTCGACGAGTTTGTTTGAATCATGAGGTTCATTCAGATTCATTTGGGACAGATTTGACATCAGTGGGCTCTTGCAAGGCTATACGCAGATGCGGCATGTTTCCAGTGCGTCCAGTGACCCCCAGATCTGATCGGAATCTGATCGCCCCGGTCCGGTCTGATCTGATTTGATCCAATTTGATATGGTCTGGCCTGATCTGAAATCTGGTAGGATCTAAAGTTGGATTTGATGTCTGATCCCATGGGAGCGCACGCCGCTGCGAGAGTAGGCACCAGTGATTTCCTTTTCGGCTCTACACAGTTATTTGGCTGTATTCCGGCTGTACTTTGACCATGACGACAGCTCAACCCATTCAGCGGATTGGAAGTCTGGCGAGCCCGCCAGATAGAGCTCATCAAGAGCGTTGAAATGACCTATATATGAGGACACATGGTCAACGGGAGGTCATAGGTCAACGCGGTCAAAGCAAAATCCAGCTGTGCAAGAATTATATTAAAATCCTGAAAATAAAATCACTGCTGCATACCTGCAGGGGTGAAACCAGATCTGATCCGAGCCTGATCGACCCGGTCCGGTTTGATCTGATTTGATCTGATTTGATATGGTCTCGTCTGATCTGAAATCTGGTCGGAAATCCGATTTGATCTCTAATCCCGCTGCGAGAGTGCGCACGTGCAGGGGTGACATCAGATCTAATCCGGGTCCAGTCTGACCTGATTTGATCTGATCTGAAATCTGGTCTGATCTGGAAGAGTGCGCACCTGGAGGGGTGACGCCTGCACCAGCGACAGCGGCGGCAGCTGCAGCGGCGGCGACAGCGGCGGCGACCGAAGCAGCGACGGACGCCGCAGCAGTGCCGCCCGTTCTGCCCCGTTCTCTCGGGCTCCTCAGCGAGTCGGGCTCCTCAATCGGGTCGAGCGAATCCTTGTTGGCCCTGTCCCCCTTGGCGGCCGCGCGCACGGCCGCCCAGTCGAGCGGCCCCTTGCCCTTGACTCCCCCTCCGCCCTTGCCCCCGCCCCTGCTGCCAGCCCGTCCCTGCGCTGCGCCGCCCCGGCCCTGCTGGGCCCCGCGAAGGAGCGAGGAGCCAGGGGGGGTGGAGCAGTGGGAGGTGTTCGAACGCGGAGGGGGCGGCGTGGCCACGCGCGTGGCCGGCCCGCGCTTCTTGGTGGGCTGGAATAGGGGGGAAAGGGGGAAGGTAGGGGGGGCGTGTGTGTGGGGCTGAGTTGTGGGGGCACCGCCGCTGCCCTGCAGAGCTCCCCCGAGGGGTGAGGAGCCAGGGGGGGTGGAGCGGTGGAAGGGGGACGAGCGTGGAGGGGGGGGGGCACACGCGTGGTCGGCCCACGCTTATTGGTGGGCTGGAAAAGGGGGAAAGGGGGGAGGGGAGGGGCGCGTGGGTGGGGCGGAGGTGCGTGGGTGTGTGGAGGGGGATGTGCTGTGATGTGATGCTCCCCTCGGCCTCATGTCAGTTGTTTGTGATGTGCAGTGCGGCGCGCGTGGGCGTGTGTGTGTGGGGGGGGTGCACGTGTGTGTGTGTGCGTGCGTGCGTGCGTGCGTGCGTGCATACTGGTGTGCATGTGTGTGTGTGTGCGTGTGTGTGTGCGTGCGTGCGTGCGTGTGTGTGTGTGTGTGAGCGCGCGTGTGCGTGTGTGTGTGTGGGGGGGGGTCGGCTGGGCGGCACCACGTGCTCTCACACTTGCCCTCTCTCTCTCTCTCACACACACACACACACACACACACGCACGCGCACGCGCATGCGCACGCACGCGCACACGCACACACACACACACACACACACACACACACACACACGCACCTTGACCATGGGTCCCGGCGGCCGCACAGCTGCCGCCGCCCCCCTCGCCCCCCTCCGCTTTGCCTTGCCACCACCGCCTGCGTAGGAGATGTGCATAAGGGTCGGCGGCAGTGATTTTCTTTTCAGGATGTCTAATTAATTATTCCACAGCCGGATTTTGCTTTGACCGCGTTGACCATCCATCTCCCGTTGGCCGTTTGTCCCCAGATGTAGGCAATTTGAAAGCTGCTGACGAGTTCTGTCTGGCGGGCTCGTCAGAATAAAAATCCACTGGATGGGTTCAGCTGTGTTTGACGTCAAAGTACAGCCGGAATACAGCCAAATGGCTGTGTAGAGCTGAACAGGAAATCACTGGTCGGCGGTCTATATGAAGCCCATAATAATCATAAGAAGTTACGCTTGGGGGGGGGGGGGGGCGGGGTATGAAATATCCGGGGGTATGAAATATCCCGTGATCAATTCCTCAGCCCTAGCCGCTGCTAGGGGCCTCCCCCCATCCCTCCCTCAGTGGAGACATGGGCATACAGGGTACCCTAAGCTTATTTGAGGTGTATATACAATCTGGGCGTTGGGCCATCTTCTTCACACCAAGGCAGAATGGGGCGTGTGAGGGTGCGCTGGGAAGCTCTCGTCGAGCACTACGTGATGGGAACGTTGTCGTGATGGGGAGGGCAAACTAGCCAGGGTTTCTGTCGGGGTTTGTGCACAGGTCTTATGGAGTACAGCCTTGATTTAGCTCACATTAAGCTTAGTTAAGGTGCCTGTTTTGCCGGCCAACTTAATATCCATAATATCCGACTCTCAGAAACTGCTGTTTGGGGTTATCTAGCCGGCCTGAGTCACTGGTTGCGGGAATGGAGGTGTGGAGTTACGGGCCCCACCCTGCTCAGTTTACCCTGGCCTCACTTTACAGTTATTTTACAGTACGCGCCCCTGAGTACGCGACCCTGAGGAAGGTCCTCTCCTGTATGCTCCTTGCCAGACATGTCTCTCAGAGACCGCTGTTTGGGGTAGTCTAGCCGGCGGGAGTGGTAGTCTATCGGCCGGGAGCCGGCGGTACTCTAGTACTTAAGTGTGCTGGAGTATCGGCGGGTGTCTCTAGTAGTAGAGTAGCCTGCTTAGCTTGAAGCCCGTGTTACTTCCTAGCGTATGCAGTGCAGGACAGTGAAGGTGTGGCGCAAGGTCGGGGCGGAGGAGGGGGGTGACATTGCACCACCACAGTTACCACCGGCAGCGCCAGGAGCAGCAGCAGCAGCAGCAGCAGCAGCGGCGCCGATGCCCCGAGTAAAAAACACGAGGCCCGAAAAGGCTACAGCCAGCGAGGCGATCACTCACAGCTCCCCGACACAGTCTCCCATTGTGACGAACCGCAACGAGCTACTACACACGGTTCTGAGAGCCCAAAGCGGGTAGGCAAGGAGGGGGGGGGGGACACTGCACCACCACACTAACTGTAACATCTACACTTGCGCATGTCCAGAAAGGAGTTACCACGAAGGGTGCTATATGACAGGACCAGCCAATGGCCTGATATCTCGAAATCCGACCCTTTAAATCCCTCTCTGGTAAGAGGTTACAGCGGGAACTCACACCAGTGACACTTACCACCGCCAGTCACACTTACCAGCGCCAGCAGCAGCAGCAGCAGCACGAGCAGTGCCAGCCGCCTGCACCGTCCCTCCCCCTCCCCCTGACAACAGCAGTATTGCCCCCACTGGAGAGTTGCAGCGCGTAAAAGCGGGTCCTGTCAAGGGGCAAGACCAGAGCCAGAGGGGGGGCAGGGGCTGACACTGAACCACCACACGTACCACCGGCAGCGCCAGCAGCAGCAGCAGCACGAGCAGCGCCAGCCGCCTGCACCATCCCTCACCCCCCCCCCTTGACAAAAGCAGTATTGCCCCCCACTGGAGATATGAATTGCGTAAAAGCGGGGTCTGTTAAGGGGCAAGACCCGAGCCAGAGGGGGGGCAGGGGATGACACTGAACCACCACACTTACCACCGACTTCTTTTGACTCCCTGGTAGGCTGGCGCGCTGCGTGGCCTTGCGGGCTCTCCTAGTAGAGCCCCCCTAGACGTGTAGTCTAGGCCTTAACTCACACCCCGGGGTGCTCCGGCTCTACTAGTAGAGCTCCCCTAGACGTGTAGTCTAGGCCTTAAATCACGACACGGGGTCCTCCGGCCGCGTACGTGTAAAACCTGTAAAACCACACTCACACACACACACACACAACACACACACACACAACACACTGAACCACCACACTTACCACCGGCAGCACGAGCAGCGCCAGCCGCCTGCTTGAGCCCGCCCTTGCCACGCCGCGCGCCGTCAGCACTGACTGTGGTGTGTGTGTGTGTGTGTGTGAGCATGTGTCTGTGTGTGTGTGTGTGTGTGTGTGTGTGTGTGTGTGTGTCCTTGTGTGTGTTGTGTTTGATAGCATGTGTGAGGGCGAATGTTTGTGTGTGAGCATGTGTGTGTGTGACCGTGACGCCCCCAAGGAGGCGCGCATGACTGCCCAGCTCAAGTCCGCCATCGCACGCGCCACCAACAAGCATTGGGACGGTGTCGCTCAACGCGTGCAACACGATTTTGACGACAACAACCCCCACTCCGCCCACCGCATGCTGTCCAAACTCGTCGACCGCCCCCCTTCCGCCGCCCTTCCTGCCCTCCGTGTCGGCGACCACCTGTGCTTTGGAGCTCAGGCGATGGCAGACGCGTTTGGAGAATATTTCCGTGTCCTCCACACTCCACTCCGCTCGGAAGTCGACGAAGCCACCCTCGCCTCCCACCTCATCTTCACACCTACCACCCCCGCACCGCCCCCGTCTCCCTCCTCCTACACTACCCCCGCTCCGCCTCCGTCCCCCTCCCCCTCCCTCCCCTCCCCCCCCTCCCTCCCCCTCCCCGTTCCCCTCCCTCCCCCTCCCCTTCCCTCCCCCTCCTCCTCCTCCACTTTCGCCCCCCTCCCCCTTCTCCCCCCCCCTCCTCCCCCCCTTGCCTCCCCTCCCTCTCTGAGCGAGGTGGTCTCCGCGATCAAATCCCTCAGGAACTCTGCCCCCGGCTCTGACGACATCACCTCCCCCCTCTTCAAACACGGCGGCACCGCAACCGCAACCGCCCTCCACCAGATCATCCTGACCTGTTGGAACACCACCTCCATCCCCGCCGCGTGGAACCAAGCAGACATCTGCCCCCTCTACAAGGGCGCATCCTCGGGCCCACCCACGCGCAGCAAGTACTACCGCGGCATCTCCCTCCTGCCCGTCGCTGGCAAGGTCTACACTCACATCCTCCTCAACCGCTTCAAGCTCCAGCTGGAGCCCACCCTCCACACTTCCCAGTTTGGCTTCCGTCCGGGCCGTGGCACCTCCGATGCCATCTTCACCCTACGACGTCTCCAAGAGGAGTCACACCGCGCCCACGCCCCCCTCCATGTGGCTTACGTCGACCTGTCCAAGGCGTTCGACAGTGTCAACCACGCCGCCCTTTGGAAAACCCTCCTCCACCGCGGCGCGCACCTTGCCCTCCTTGCACGCATCGAAAGCCTCTACTCTGGTGCCACCGCCAGAGCCCGAGTCAACGGTGCATACTCCGCCCCTTTCTCTCTCAAAGCTGGCGTCAAGCAAGGCTGCCCCCTCTCCCCCTCCTCTTCAATGTCTACATCGACACAGTTGTCCGGTCCCTGATTGCCCAGTTCCCCAACGCTGGCATTCAAATTGGCTACATGATCGACGAAAAACTGTGAACCCCTGAGTCCCGCAAGGACTTTTTGACCACCATACTCCCCCTCCTTCTCTACGCTGACGACATCGCCCTGCTCGCCCCCTCCGAGGAAGACCTCCGCACCATGCTAACCCTCCTCGACCGCATCTGTTCAGACCTGGCCCTTGCGATCAACTACGACAAAACCGTGGCACAATCCCTCGGCCACCTTTCTGCCCACACCGTCCCCTCCGCCCCTATCACCATCCCCTCCAACTCCTCATCGACCCCCCACCTGGTCCACTCCACCTCCAAGTTCAAATACCTGGGAAGTATTCTGTCCTCCCCCGCCGCCCCTTTTGATGACGCTCCCAACACGTCTGATTCCGACATCCTCGACTCAGAGATCTCACGCCGGATGGGAAGTGCCTGGTACGCCTTCAACCGTCTCACTCCCCGGTTCTGGAACTCCAACTCAATCTCTCCCACTACCAAGATCCACCTCTACAACGCCTTTGTGATCTCTGCCCTACTGTAGGGCTGCCAGACATGGACGTTGAACAAGGCCCACATCCACCGACTTGAAGTACCCACAACCGCTTCCTCCGCCTCATCAAGGGCATCCCTCCTCACACCACAGAGCACACCTCCACCGCCACGATGCATGCCTCCCCCCCTTGTACGTTCCCCATCATCGACACGATCAACAAGCACCGTGCTACGTTCATCGGCTCCCTCATCCGCCGCCTCCCCCCTCCCCCGTCCCCCCGCCCCTCCATCTCCACACACCCGCCCGTCCCTTCTCCCCCCCCACTCCCTCCCGACATCATATACCCCCCACTGCCGCCCTTTTTGCGTACCGCCGACCGGACATGACCTCGCTCTATGCCGGCGGCGCCATCACATCCTACCGGCTCAGCGCCGGCGACTTTTTTGCCCACTCC
>VFSX01000749.1:5000-10000 GCA_016618255.1 Chlamydomonas sp. UWO 241 | reverse complement strand
CCCCGCGCCGCCCGCAGCACCCGCAGCGCCCACCACCATGGACGCTGCCCCTGCCGCCTGTGCGGCGGAAACGTACGACTGCGGGACCACGCCGCACGACATCTTCTGTCGGGCGCGCGGCGCGCCCGCGCCTGCGCCTCCAGCATGCGCTGACCCCGACCGCGTGCGCTGCGCAGCAAAGGCATGTGTGGGTGAAGTGCGGGTGGAAAGTGTGGGGAGACTCACTCAGGCCAGGTGACTTGCTCAGGCCAGGTGACCTTAAGGACTGCTTAAGGACCGAGAGTGGATTAATCCGAGGGGTAAAACTTTGCACCCTCACACCTTGAAGTATGGTGTTGGCAGGATATCTGAAGGTTCCATCAGAAAGCCCTTGTTTCCAGCTGTCTTCCAACACCTTAATCATGCCAAACGACCCAGAATTCAAGACGCAGTTACAGTTACATCGGCTTTCCAGCAAAGACTACCTCTAGTCCTAGTACCACCGCCTAGACCCAAGTCCAGTTCTGGCCCTAACAATTACTTGTGAGGGGCGGTAGCCACCAGCCGGCTGCCTGCCAACGTGTAGTCACAGAGCAAAAAGGAGAGCTATTGTGCGACGCCTCCAAAATAGGTCCTAACTGCTTCTTGGGGATAGGGGGTCAAGTGGTGCTTGCCAATCTACTTGACCGCCATGGTGGAGGGGCCGGCGCCTGAGGGGCAGCCGGACCGTACAACCACGGCTCTCCACCCGACCCTATCCTGAGCACGCTCAAACGCCGTGTCCGAAAAAGTCTTCCAATCAGAACGAGTGCCACTAGTTTCGCCTAGCTGCTGAATCAGTAGCTTAAGAAAATAGTGCCGGGAGGAGGCTGGAGGCCGGCCTTGCTGCCGAGCCACATCCATTGTGCAGTCAAAAGTCGTACGAGGAAGACGAGAAGCCGGCATGCGCGTCACATGGCCTAGCCACTGCATTGATCGCTTTTCCACAAGGCTCTCAATTGGCTCAGTGTCGCACGTCAAGACGCAGCAGGGGCTCAACCTATACATGGAGTAATTTGCCCCGCATGATCCTTATATGAACTCCTTCAACAAGCGCTTGCTGCCATATGCGCCGAGCACGGTCTTGTCCGCCTTTAGAGAGGTGTCCCTGACTGTACCATCCATCATGATGAATGTGTGAACACGCAAGAGGGGCCTCGTCCTCCCCTCCTCCCCCCCTTCGCACGCACACCCGCCCGCTCGCCTGCCCGCATGCACGCACGCACGCACGCACGCACGCACGCACACACACCCGCCCGTACCCACATACATACAGCCACCCCTGGTAGGCTGGCGCGCTGCGTGGCCTTGCGGGCTATCCTAGTAAAGCTCCCCTAGCTAGACGTGTAGTCTAGGCCTTAACTCACGCCCCGGGGTCCTCCGGACGCGTACGTGTAACACCTGTAAGACCAGCCACCTGTGCACACTCATCTCCCTCACCTGCGCCGCTGGCTGCTGCTGCTGCTGCTGATTCTCCGCCCACGCCATGCCGTTCATGGCGTGCCCCCCTCACACGCACGCCCGCACACATGCCCGCCCGCCCAGACCACATACACACAGCCACGCATGCACACTCATCTCTCCCCACCTGCACCGCTGGCTGCTGCTGCTGCTGCTGTCAGCCCACGCCATGCCGTTCATGGCGTTCACGTCAAGCTTCCCGCACACACGCACACGCCCGCACCCACATACATACAGCCACCCACCCATGCACACACACACACACACACCTGCACCTCTGGCTGCTGCTGCTGCTGCTGACTGTCCGCCCACGCAATGCCGTGCATGGCGTGGCCCCCTCGCACGCACGCCCGCACACACGCCCGCTCACACGCCCGCCCGCCCGCACCCACGTACACACAGCCACCCACGCATACTCATCTCCCCCCACCTGCACCTCTGGCTGCTGCTGCTGCTGACTGTCCGCCCACGCCATGCCGTTCATGGCGTGGCCCCCTCCCACGCGCGCCCGCACACACGCACACACACACGCCCGCCTGCCCGCACACACATACACACAGCCACCTACGCACACTCACCCCCCACACACACACACACACACCTGCACCTCTGGCTGCTGCTGCTGCTGCTGCTGCTGCTGGCTGTCAGCCCACGCCATGCCGTTCATGGCATTCACGTCAAGATTCACGTCAAGCTCAGCCCCACCGCCGGTGGCAGTGGCAGTGGTTGGGCCGCTCAGAGCAGCACCAATGACGGCAGCGCCAGCACCAGTACCAGCACCACCACCACCACCACCACCAGCACTAGCACCAGCACCACCACCACCACGACCACGGCCACCAGCAGCGCCAACACCGCCCTCACTGCCCCTGCCGTGTGAGCGTTGCTGCTGCTGCTGCTGCGTGTGTGGGGGGGGGGGGAGGGGGGGGTTGCGTGAGTGCGTGCGTGCGTGTGTGCATGCGTGTGTGCGCGTGTGCGTGTGTGCGAGTGTGCGCGCATGCACGTGTTGCGCGCCGTGCGCGTGTGTGCGTGCACCAACCTGCTGCGGTGCGTCCCCCCTCAGCAGGGAGCGCTTGGCACTGTCGTGTGAAGCCGTGGGCAGCTGCGGGGTGCCACTTCGCAGCAGGGATCGCTTTGTGGATGTCAGGCCCTGTGAGGCAGGCAGGGGAACAGAAAAAATGTAACAGGCTTTACACGTACGCGCCCGGAGGAACCCGGGGCGTGAGTTAAGGCCTAGACTAGGGGGAGGCGGGGCAAATTAGCACACACAAAGGTTTACATCCCCACATTTCCCTCAATACTGGGTCCCTGAAAAAATATGGGGACAGCCTCAGAAGGCTGGTTCTTAGGCCTTTCCAGTGGTTGATCTGGTTTGGCGATGAGTGGTCCACACCTCCAACAATTTCGATTTGAACTCGGGTGGGCTGACGGGGCCGACACAAGACGACACACGACACGAGACAAGCTACAAATCCTTAGGGGATCTACTAGGAGAGCCCGCAAGCCGCGCAGCGTGCCAGCCTAGCAGGAAACGGAATGGGAGAGGTGCGGTGTGAATGCGAGGGTGCAAAAGGACTTGAAGAGATGGCCACCAGGTACCAAAGCCCAACACATATCATCCTACGAGGTCATGCTTGCCTACAGGTGGTAAACCTATTAGAGGCGCGGTGTGAACGCGTGGGTGCAGAAGGACTTGCAGAGACCGCTACCAGGTAGCAAAGCGCAACACGTTTCATCACGTGGCACCCCCCAGGTCCCTACCTGCGGAGGAATGTGCTGGGGGGTAGACGCGCCTCGCTGGCTTTAGCCTTTGGGGGTCTTGACAAGACGAGTGCTTTTACTCGGGGTCTAGACGCAGTCTAGGTGCAGTCTAGGCGCAGTCTAGGTGCAGTCTAGGCGCTCCCGTTGTGTTGCGCTTTCGTCGACGACCTACCTGCACAGGGATTTTCTTTTCGGCTCGACACAGCCATTTGGCTGTATGCCGGCTGTACTTTGACCTTGCACACAGCTCAACCGATCCAATGGGTTGTTAGTCTGATAAGCCTGCCAGACAGAACACGTCAACAGCTTTCAAATGGCCTATGCACGAGGGCAAACGGTCAACGGGACGTCAACGGTCAACGCGGTCAAAGCAGAGTCCGGCTGTGGAATAATGAATTTAAAATCCTGAAAAGGAAATCACTGCACCCCCAGGTCCCTACCTGCGGGGGACTGTGCTGGGGGGGGGGGGGCCTCGCTGGCTTTAACCTTTTGAGGTCTTGTGTTTTTACTTGGGGTCTAGGCGCAGTCTAGGCGCTCCCGTTGCGTTACGCTTTCGACGACGACGACGGAACGCGGTGTTGCCAGGTGTGTGTGTTTGTGTGCAGACACTCACCGCAAATGGGCGCACGCACGCACACAAAATGGTTGACCCTCTCTTTACCCTGGTAAGCTGGCGTGCTGCGTGGCCTTGCGGGCGACGACTCAATCTGCCTGGACAGTAGCGCAAACTCTAGGGCCCCACACTCGTGGTTGGATCACATGGTCCCTACCTGCAGCCCCTCGGTGCCAGCTGCAGCAGATGACGCTGCTGCTGCTGCTGCTGCTGCTGCCTGGCGAGGCATGCTGGGCTGAAACGGAAGCGCGCCGTACACGGGGATGCCCTCGCCTGTGAATTGTGGGGGAAGGGCAGGGGGGGGGGAGGAAGAGTTGGCATCGCGTGGTGGTGGTGGTGGTGGTGGTGGAGCATGCTGGGCTCAAACGGGAGTGCGCCGTACACGGGGATACCCTCGCCTGTGAAATTATGGGGGAAGGGGCGGGGATGGGAGGGAAGAGTTGGCATCGCGTGGTGGTGGTGGTGGTGGTGGTGGTGGTGGTGGGGGTGGTGCATGCTGGGCTGAAACGGAAGTGCGCCGTACACGGGGATGCCCTCGTCTATGGGAATTATGGGGGAGGGGGGGGAGGAGGGAAGAGTTGGCATCGCGTGATGGTGGAATAGTCTTTGCTGGAAAGCCGATGTAACTGTAACTGATGGTGGTGATGGTGGTGGTGGTGGTGGTGGCGGTGGTGGTGCATGCTGGGCTCAAATGGGAGCGCGCCGTACACGGGGATGCCCTCGCCTATGGGATTGTGGGGGGGAGGGGGGGGAGGGAGGGAAGAGTTGGCATCGCGTGGTGGTGGTGGTGGTGGTGGTGGTGGTGGTGGTGGTGGTGATGGTGGTGGTGGTGGTGGTGGTGGTGGTGGTAGTGGTGGTAGTGGTGGTGGTGGTGGTGGTGGTTGCCAGGCCATCAAGCAACTTGGTTGAGCTCTACCTGATGAGATCGTCAGTAGCTAAATGGCTCCCAATGGCTCCCAAGAGCCCAAAACAAAATGAATGTCCCACACTCGCTCATTTGGGGCCACCTGCCCGTGGCAGCGGCGGCCACACTCCAGCACCATCTCCCACTTGTGCACACACAACGCCATCAAGCGAGACTCAACGCCCGATGCGAGCGGTTCAAGGGTGTGTTCCCACTCACGACCTGGAAGTTCCTTCCAGCTTT
>VFSX01000183.1:331759-341422 GCA_016618255.1 Chlamydomonas sp. UWO 241 | reverse complement strand
AGCTGGGTCTCCCCGCCGTATAGCTTGTCGAATGACTCTGTCATGGCCTTCAGCACCCCGTCTGGACCGCTGTGCAGCGCGCCCGAGACGTCCCGCATGGCAGGTGGGATCTGATGGCTGCGGCTGCGGCCCGCCAGCCTGTCGCACGCGCGGAGAGCATTTGCTCACAAAGAATTCGGAACGAAACACAAAGACAGGCGCACCCGCCGTGGTACCGGGGTCAGGGGAGACAGCGAGATGGCCGGAGAGCTTCGTGGGGCCCGACAACGTGGCGTCCGCGCTCGCGAGGAAGACGAATTGAGCCGCGTCGCCCATGTCGACCGGGACGAGAGCGCAGGCTGAGCAGTGGCAGTCGACGACGGTGCATGCCCCGCACTTCTGCTGGAACTGTGCAGATGCAGCGAACGCCAAGAGCAGCAGCGCCAGCGCCGCAGCGGCAGTCGTGGAGCGCATCATCATGTATTTGGGAGCTTGCAGGAGGACGGGGGAGACGGGGAGGCAAGCGTGATGATGATTGAGCTGTGAGCTGCCTGCTGCCTGGTGCCTGCTGCCTGCTGCCTGCTGCCTGCTGCCTGCTGCCTGCTGCCTGCTGCCTGCTGCCTGCTGCCTGCTGCCTGCTGCCTCCTGCCTGCTGCCTGCTGCCTCCTGCCTCCTGCCTGCTGCCTCCTGCCTGCTGCCTCGGCAAGCACGCACACGCATTAGTGAGATGGGCTGACGCTCTACCGGGGTCTGCGCCCCCGGACCCCCGCCATGCGCACCCCGAGATCAGCGCCCGGAACACGCCCGCCCGCTGATGGGATGCCTGGCTGCCCGGGCCCGCACCCACCTACACCAGCTGACTGTGTGCTGGGCAAGCACGCACACGCATCAGGGGGATGGGCTGCCTCTCTACCAGGGGCTGCGCCCCCGGACCGCCGCCACGCGCAGCCCGAGATCTTGCGGCCGGAACACGCACGCCCATGCCTCGAGCACAGCACATGTGGCCCACGGGGGAGCGGTTCACCCCTCGTTGCAATATCTAGACAAGATCCTGTTCAGGAAGTGCGCAGTCTTCGCACCAGTGCTGCACGCTGGGGTCCCTCAGACGCCTTACTGGCCTCACACGGGTGGGAGTGCATAAGTTTAAAATCCAACCAGAGCTGTACCAGCAGGACAGGTAATTCGTTTTTTTTTATGGATATGGGGAGTTGTGTATGGATGGTTAGCACCGGATGGTCAGCACTCACACCAGCACGCACACACACACACACACACACACACAAACACCTCAATGACCACACCCACCACGCACCACTTCTCACAAATACCATACCCGAGGACAAAGCAAGTTCACCACTACAAAAACACGGCGTGGGCCACCCACTTTCGCCCCCCGCGCGGCACCACATCGCCCACAGCTTAGGGCGGCAGCGCGACCCGCAGGTCGATAGCCAGCGCACCTGACCGCAAGCGGAGGTATTACAGCGGCCCCTCAGGGCAGCAGAGCCACCCTGCGTCGTCACCCCATGCTGCCCCCCCCCGCGCCCGTCATGATCACCCCCCACATTGACAGCTGCGGATGAATCCCGAGGATGATGCCCGAGGAACGAAGTGACTCAGGACTGTCCGCAGCGGAATACGGAGAGGTGTCTGCGTCACCGAGATCCGCGCCGCCCTGCCGCGCCCGGGTCGAAAACATGCAATGACATAATCAGCGAGGATGATACACTGATGGATCCACCAAGTGCGTGGTTTGTTACAGCCACTGCCAGTGGAACACACCTGGTAAGTCGCAGACTGGCCAGGCCAGCAGTGTGCGTGCCCCCACCCGCCACCCCACGCGCCCCGTATCACCACCATTCGTGGGTCAGACCCTCCTGGTTCAGCACGGGCCACCGCCGTCAACTACTTGAACCACGACCCGCTGCTGCCGCTCTTCGCGTCTTTACTGCTACCCGCGACCTTGCCCTGCTCCTCCGCCTCGAACTCTGCGATGAGCGTGCGCTGGCGCTCAGACAGCTGGCGCGGCAGCCGCACCTGCGGGCGGGCACGTGTGTGTGTGTGTGGCGCGTGTGCGCTGGCGATTGGACAGCTGGCGCGTCAGCCGCACCTGCGTGTGTGTGTATGTGTGTGTGTGTGTTAGTGGGGGGCGATGAACGCGCGCTGGCGATGATCACACACCTGCAGCCGCATCTGCGGGCGTATGTGTTTGCGCCCTGCCCTTGCCATAGATCGTAAATCCCAACAGCGCGCACCTTGACTTCCACGTATTGGTCGCCGCGCCGCCCCGCGCGTGCGTTGAAAATGCCCTTGCCCCGCAGCCGCAGCTTGTCTCCGTGCTGCGAGCACGCCGGCACCGACACGTCCGCGCGCCCGTCGATCGTCTGAACGGTCAGCGTCGCGCCGAGCAGCGCCTGACAGTGTTTGCGAGTGTTTGCGAGTGTGTGTGTGCGTGTGTGTGTGTGTGCACGTGTGTGTGTGTGTGTGTGTTGCAAACACGCCGGCACCGACACGTTCGCGCGCCCGCCGATCGTCTGAACGATCAGCGTCGCGCCGAGCAGCGCCTGCGAGTGTTTGCGAATGTGCGTGTGGGTGCACGTGTGTGTGTGTGTGCGCGCGCGTGTGTGTGTATGTGCGCGCGTGTGCGTGTGTGTGTGTGCGTGTGTGTGTGCGCGCACGTGTGAGTGTGTGTGTGTTGCAAACACGCTGCCACCGACACATCCACGCGCCCGTTAATCATCTGAACGTTCAGTGTCGCCCAGAGCAGCGCCTGCGAGTGTCTGCGAATGTGTGTGTGTGTGAGTGCATGTGCTCTGGGCATGTTTTTGTTGGCACCATCTTATGCTCGGGACCATTGTGTGTGTGTGTGTGTGCGTGCTGCCGGTCAGCCTCCCCCCTCCGCGCCCTCAACGTCGTTGCAAACGTCGTTGCCGCAGTCGCACCTGCCGCAGCCGCCGTCCTCCTCCCCACGTCCCTCACCCCCTCTACCCCGGCATCCACCACCTCCACCACTCCCGCCCCCTCCACCGCCCCCACCCCTGCCACTGCAAGCTCCCCCTCCTTGCAGGGTGGGACCACGCAGCCGGCACCACCGACTCGCCCCCCCCCAAAACGCCCTCACTACCACCAACGCGCACACACCCTCCGAGCTCTCCAACCCCCCCACTGGGTTTGTAGACTATGGCGGCCCCTCCACGCACGAGTCCCCGGCCTTTGTCACCCGCAAGGGCAAGGGCTCGATGATCGAGGCCATCAAGATCCGCGAGGCATATGCAGGCATCGGTCAGCGCATCACCCGCTCCATCACCCGCTCCATGTCCCTCGAGCAGCTCCGCCCTCCGGCCCCGGGGTGGGACAGGAGTAGGCGGGCCCCACCCCACCGACGGGCAGCACGACTAGCCACCGTCCCTGCACCATGCGTCCCCCGGCTACCAAGCAACCCCACCTCCTTCACCCACGCCACAAGCTCATCGCGGCCACATTCAACTGCTGATGGCTCACGCTTCAACCCCATGGCACACACTCTCGCTCTCGCCAAACACCTCGCACACCTCTGCATCAACATATGCGGCCTCCAAGAGGTGCGGCACCCCGGCTCCGGTAGCCAGCCGCTCGAAGAGTGGCTACCACTTCATCTGGTCTGGTGGGACCAAACACACCCACGGCGTCGGCGCCCTCCTCTGCCCTGACACCGCCAAGCTCCTCCTCAAAGAGTGCGGCTACGCCGCACTCAGCGACCGCATCCTCGTCCTACGCTTCCGCCCCGCCGGCGCCCCTCCCGTCACCGCAGTTATCGCTTACGCCCCCACAGACGCCGCGGATGACGCAGTCGCCAAGGACGCGTTCTACAAACAACTCCACCGCGACGTGCTCTCCAAATCCCTGCCAACCGCTTCCTACTGGTCCTAGGCGACTTCAACGCCCAAATCACAGCGGCATCCCCAGACGCCCACCCGTCGGTGGGTCCGTACGCCTACCCCCCCCTCCATCGCCCCTCCTTCTTCCCTCCCTACTCCCCCCTTGCCAGGTTCCACCACAAACCTGGCATCAGCAACAATGGACACCGGCTTCTCGAGTTGTGTGCCGCCCACAATCTTGCCGTCACCTATTTTTCCTTCCAGCGTGTTTTCCTGGTACAGCAACACCCCAAAAGACTGCTACATCCCAGACTACATCCTCGTCCGCCGCCCTGACCTGGGCTCCGTTCAAGACGTGCGAGCTTGATGCCCCAAAACCCGGAGACTCGACACCATCGCCTGTTCCGACCACGCCCTAGTCACCGCGTGCATCCTCTTCTCCGCTTCTCCAGAGCCTGGAACATCACCCACTCCCGCCGTCCTCCTCCGCCCTCCCGCTATTCCACTGATCTGCTCCGAGACCCTGACACGCGGCTCCACTTCGCGGCAGCAGTCAAGGGGTCCCTCGCCACCCTCCCCCCGTCCTCGACCCTCCCCACCTTGGACCAGATGACGAGCCACCTCACCGCGGCCATCCACTCTGCGGCCAGATCCACCCTGGGCCCCCGCCCACGCGAGGTTCCCATCCACTTCCACCTCCCCCCCGAGACACTCAAACTCGCCCACGACCTGCAGTCCATGCGTTCCGACAGTGCACTCCCTACCAAAATCCCAACGTCTGATCCGCGCCATGGAATGCGGTCATAACGTCTGAGACGGTCTGGGGTGCGCCTCAGGCGGTGGTGGGCGCCTGAGGTGGTCAGTGTGGCGCCTAAGGTGGTTTGGAAAACGCCCAAGGCGACGCCTGAGGCAATCGTGGGTGCGCCTTAGGCGGCGCCTCAGGCGCTCCGACCGCCTGAGGCGCCGCCTGATCCGCGCCATGGAATGGGTCGCCTCAGGCGCCGCCTCAGGCGTTGTGAATGTGGTAGGGACTGGCAACCGTGACACATCCAAGGAGGCGCGCATGCAGTCATTGTGTTTTGGGCTCCTGGGAGCCATTGGGAGCGGGTTGGCTCCGAATGACCCCATCAGATAGAGCTCAACCAACCAAGTTGCTCGATGGTCTGACGATCCCATCAGTTGGAGCCCGTAACGAGCTTGAACATGAGCTACATTTGACGGGCAATGGTCAACGCCAAGGCAGCAGTCAAGGCGGTCAACGGGATGTTGGTCCGCGCGCCGGCTCCTAGAAAGTAACTAAAAATACTGAAAACAAAATCACTGCGCGCATGACTGCCGAGCTCAAGTCCGCCATCGCACACGCCACCAAACAAGCACTGGGACGGTGTTGCTCAATGCGTGCAAAACACGATTTTGACGACAACAACCCCCGCTCCGTCCAACGCATGCTGCCCAAACTCGTCAACCGCCCCCCTTCCGCCGCCCTCCCTGCCCTCCGAGTCGGCGACCACCCTGTGCTTTGGAGCTCAGGCAGTGGCAGACGCGTTGGGAGAATACTTCCGTGTCCTCCACACTCTGTCTATCTATAATCAGAGATAGATAGATAGAGGTAGAATATTCGATTTTCTTTTTGCGAGAGAATATATTCTCTTCCCCGCACCGCCCACCCTGATGGTGACGTGGGGTTTGGAGGTGTGACTCGACAGCCAAAAAACATTATATCATCGTTTTAAGAGAATACTCCGATCGGAAGTCGACAAAGCCACCCTCGCCTCCCACCTCATCTACACACCCACCACCCCCGCACCGCCCCTCCCCCTCCTCCCCCCGGACGGTCATTGTTTAACAAACGCCCCTGCCCCCCCCCTGCCCCGATCCGTCCAGCGTGCTGTCTTGGCCCACTAAGGCTCACCTGCACCAGACTCAGATCAGCGACCGTGAGCACGTCGACTCCGTCGCGCCGGAACACGGGGTGGGACTCAACCTGTGGGCGGGCGACGCGTTGACAAAATTTAGGGTTTAGGGTTTAGGGTTTGATTTAGGTTTAGGGTTGAGGGTTGAGGGTTTGATTTAGGTTTAAGGTTTAGGGTTTAGGGTTTAAACCCTAAAACCCTAAACCCTAAACAGTAGGGTAACAGTCAGACGTGGGAGCCGTAGCCGTAGCAGCAGCAGCAGCTGCCGTAGCCGCTGTAGCAGCAGCTGCCGTAGCAGCAGCCGCCGTAGCAGCAGCCGCCGTAGCAGCAGCTGCCGTAGGAGCAGCAGCAGCTGACGTAGCAGCAGCTGCCGTAGCAGCAGCTGCCGTAGCAGCAGCTGCCAAGCTGCTGTAGCAGCAGAAGCAGTGGCACAAACCCTAACCCCCCAGGCCCTAAACCCTGTACCACACACCCACCTCAATGGGCACCGCCAGCCGCACGCGCTGCTGCCGCGGCCCGAGGCTCGTCTCAATCTGTATCTGGTCGCCGGTGTCGACGCCAGCAGGGATGTCGATGTCAACGGTCGACGCCGCGGCGCCGCGTAGCCCGGCGAGCCCGATCTGTGTGCGTCCGGTGTGTGTGTGTGTGAGTGTGTGTGTGTGCGTGTGTGTGTGTGTGCAGGGTCAACGGTCGACGCCGCGGCGCCGCGTAGCCCGGCGAGCCCAATCTGTGTGCGTCCGGTGTGTGTGTGTGTGTGTGTGTGTGTGTGCAGGGTCAACGGTCGACGCCGCGGCGCCGCGTAGCCCGGCAAGCCCAATCTGTGTGCGTCCGGTGTGTGTGTGTGTGTGTGTGTGTGTGTGCAGGGTCAACGGTCGACGCCGCGGCGCCGCGTAGCCCGGCGAGCCCGATCTGTGTGCGTCCGGTGTGTGTGTGTGTGTGTGTGTGTGTGCGTGTGCGTGCGTGTGTGTGTGTGCAGGGTCAACGGTCGACGCCGCGGCGCCGCGTAGCCCGTCGAGCCCGATCTGTGTGCGTCCAGTGTGTGTGTGTGTGTGTGTGCGTGTGTGTGTGTGTGTGTGTGTGTGTGTGTGCAGGGTCCACGGTCGACGCCGCAGCGCCGCGTAGCCCGGCGAGCTCGATCTGTGTGCGTCCAGTGTGTGTGTGTGTGTGTGTGTGTGTGTGTGTGCAGGGTCAACGGTCGACGCCGCGGCACCGCGTAGCCCGGCGAGCCCGATCTGTGTGCGTCCGGTGTTGTGTGGTGTGTGTGTGGTGTGTGTGTCGTAGGTGCGCGTGCGTGTGTTGTGATAGTGCCAGTGTTCGTGGTAATGGGGGTGTGCATGGGTGAGGGTCAACGGTGACGCCGTGCGCGCGTAGCCCGGGCGAGCCCCGATCTGTGGCGAAATAACAGTGTGTGTGTGTGTGTGTGTGTGCGTGTGGCCCGTCTTGCACCGCTTCGAGGGCTCCTCCGTCGGCCCCCCATTGTGGCACCTCGAACGCCCACGCGTCGAGCTCAGCCTCACCTCGAATGCACAGGGACCCCCTCTACCTGGCGCCGGAGCGAGCCTCCGGTTCAACACAGAGATCGCCGCCGCCGCCACCTCATGGAGCGCCTACCACCAGCGCCTCCGCCCTCGACACCACCACAACTACAGAGTCCACCCTCCCCCGCGGTTGACGCCCTGACGTCGACTTCCCGCTCACGCGCCCTACTGGAGCCCACCACCACACCCATGCATGGCCCGCACCCCATGCATGCATGCGCTCCAGGTGCCATGCAGTCACCGCCCCATGGTCACTGCCCCCACTCCTGCAACCCCCCCTCCCATGCACAGAGAGACTGTGACATCCACCGCCTACCACCTACTATCAGTCGACCTCCGCCGATCTGTTCCTCCCCATGAAGCCAAGAATCGCCGCCGCACTGCATGTCCCCGTGTCCCCTGAAGATGACGATGATGCTGATGATGATGCTACCAAAATCCCCGAGCCCAAGGATATCCTCGTACTAGCGCATATGGCTGGTCACCCGCTAGCGAACGAACGTAAGATCCATGGGTGTTTTTGACTTCTGAAACGATTGCCGGGGTATGTGCTTTAGCACAGTCAAGAGCCGTAAACCAGGATGCCTAGCGGTGGGATCTGTAACGACTATCTCTCTCTCTCTCTCTCTGTGTGTGTGTGCGTGTGTGTGTGTGTGTGTGTGTGTGCAGGGTCAACGGTCGACGCCGCGGCGCCGGGTAGCCCGGCGAGCCCGATCTGTGTGCGTCCAGTGTGTGTGTGTGTGTGTGTGTAAGTGTGTGTGGAGCGCGTGTTGTGCGTGTGATGTGTGTGTGGGTCAACGGTCGAACCGCCGGCGCCGCAACCCCGAATCTGTGATGCTTCCAGTTGGTGTGTGTGTGTTTGTGCCGTGTTGTGTGCGTGTGTGTGTGCGTGTGTGTGCGTGCGTGTGTGTGTGTGTGTGTGCGCAGGGTCAACGGACGACGCCGCGGCGCCGCGTAGCCTGGCGAGCCCGATCTGTGTGCGTCCAGTGTGTGTGTGTGTGTGTGTGTGTGTGCGTGTGTGTGTGTGTGTGTGTGTGTGTGTGCAGGGTCAACGGTCGACGCCGCGGCGCCGGGTAGCCCGGCGAGCCCGATCTGTGTGCGTCCAGTGTGTGTGTGTGTGTGTGTGTACGTGTGTGTGCGCGTGTGTGTGCGTGTGTGTGTGTGTGCAGGGTCAACGTCGAGCGCCCGGCGCCCGAGCCCGTCTGTGTGCTTCCCATGTGTTGTGTGTTGTGTGTCGTGGTGTGCGTGTGTGTGTGGTGTGTGCGTGCGTGGTGTGTGTGTGTGTGTGCCGCAGGGTCAACAAGTCGACGCCCGGCGGCGGTCTAGCCCGCGAAGCCTGACTGTTGTGCTCCAAGGTGTGAGTGTGTGTGTGAGTGTGTGTGTGTGTGCAGGTCAACGGTGTGCCGCGCGTCGCGTAGCCCGCAGCCCACTGTGTGCGTCCAAGTGTGTGGTGTGTGTGTTGTGTGTTGGTGTCAGGGGTCAACGGTCGACGCCAGCCCCGGATAGCCCATCCTGTTGTGCGTCCAGTGTGTGATGTGTGTGTGTGTGTGTGTACGTGTGTGTGCGGCGTGTGTGTGCGTGTGTGTGTGTGCAGGGTCAACTCGACGCCAAGCGGCCGCCGCGTACGCCATTGTGTGGCTTCCGAGTGTGTGTTGTGTGTTGTGTGTTGCGTGTGTGGCGTGTGGTTGCGTGGCGTCTGCGCGTTGTGCGTGTTGTTTTGTGCAGGCAAACAGTCGACGCCGGCGGCGCCGCGTGCCGCGAGCCCATCTGTGTGCGTCCAGTGTTGTGTCGTGTTGTGTTGTTGTGCGTGTGTGTGTTGCGTGTGTGTGTGTGTGCAGGGTCCACGTCCGACGCAGCAATCCGTAGCCGGCAGCTCGAACTGTTGTGCGTCAGTGTGTGTGTGTGTGTGTGTGTTGTGATGTGCAGGTCACGTCGACCGGCGCCGGTAGCCATCTGTGTGCTTTCCAGTGTGTGTGGGTGTGTGTGGTTGTGCTGTGTGTGGCGTGTGTGTGTGCGTCTGGTGCGTGCGTGTGTGTGTGTGTTGTTGTGTGGCGCAGGGTCAACGGTCGACGCACGCCCCGGTAGCCCGGCGAGCCTAACTGTGCGTCCAATGTTGTGTGTGTGTAGTGTGTGTGTGTACAGGTCAACGGTCGGTCCCGCGGGTCGCGTAGCCCCGGCGACCCGATTGTTGGTCCAGTGTGTGTGTGTTGTGTGTGTGTGTGTGTGCGTGATGTGTGTGGTGTGTGGTGATGCAGGGTCAAGGTCGATTCGGCCTAGCGCGCCGGTAGCCATCTGTGTGGTCCGTGTGTGTGTGTGGTTGTGTGTGTGGTACGGTTTGTTGTGCCTTTGTCGTTTGTGGTTGTGCAGGTCCGTCGA
>VFSX01000183.1:296759-324259 GCA_016618255.1 Chlamydomonas sp. UWO 241 | reverse complement strand
GTGCGCTGCCCCATGGCACCCAGCATGTGCTGGGTGCATGCATGTGCGCACCTTGTTGGTGTCGGGGTGGTACTTCTTCGCGAGGGAGTAGAAGGCCTTCTTCACCTCCTGGTCGCTCCCGGTCTTGCTCACGCCCAGCACTTCGTAGTAGTCGGTCACATGTGCAGCTGTGCACCATGGGGTGATGCAGTTGGACAATGCGCTGCGAATGGCTATGCATGCGGGCGCATGCAGCCCCTGATCGCTGCGGCGCTGCGGCTACCTGAGGAGGTGTGGATCGCGGCCGCCTGCAGCGACGGCAGCCCCTCAGCTGCGGACGGTGCGTGCATCGCACAGGCAGCGTCAGCTTGGGTAATACCGCTGGCGGAGGTGGTAGTGGTGGTGGCGCAGGGACCCAGGGTGGGGTGAGGGAGCGCCATGCACGGGCATGCAGGCGATGTGCCGCACCTAGCGCCATGCGAGGTGCAGCGCCACCCAGCGCGCCTGCGCCCGCCACCACCGGGTTAAACAAAGCCTGCAGCGGGCGCCTGGAGAGTTCCGAGCCGAGCTGGCTCACGATTCTTAGCATCATGTCCGGTTTCCGAGGCCAGATCGCCACCTCTGCCTGCACTTGCCCTGGCCTAGCTTGCACTTGCCCTGGCGATTGTATTGCACAGCAGTGCACAACTTACAAGTGCTCAATCTTCCTAAACCTGACCTAAACCCTGAGTAACACACACACACACCACACACACAAAGAAGCCATCTGTAGGACCGTGTAGGATGATGTGTGTTGTAGAGCTGGTGAGGGGGTGGAGGCGTGTCAGAGACGGAAGCACGCAGCCCGTCACGGGCGTGGAACGCACGTAGTGTGCGAGTCTGGCACGCCCGCGGCGGCGCACGTCACCCAGGCTCGTGGATGGGCGGCGGTGCCGTGGCAGGATTACCCCCCCCCCCCCCCTTGTGTTGCGAGCCACACCAACAATACCAGCGCCTGTGCTTCCTGTTATTCCTGCGGCCTGCTGCCTCGGCAATCATTGAATGGTGCGCTGGGTATTCAACATGGTTCAGCCTGGTTCTGAGCATGCTTGGCAGCCAAATTTCCAAGTGCACCTGCTGCTGCCTGCTGCACGTCCGCCGAGGATGCAGGCTCCCACGAGATCCGGAACGACACCAGCAGCAGTGACGGCGGCTTGGTTCTCGGCAAGATTACCAGCCAAGTTGTGAAGAGCAACTGCCGCTGCCTGCTGCATGCCTGCCGAGGATGCAGGCCCCAGCATTGTGTGTGTGTGTGGGTGGTAGGATGGCACGCTGCATGGCCTTGCGGGCTCTACCAGTAGAACTCCCCTAGACGTGTAGTTTAGGTCTTAACTCACGCCCCGGGGGCCTCCGGACGCGCACATGTAAAAACTGAAAAAACGCATGCGTCCGCCACGACGACCGAGCCGGCCGTGAAGAGGATGCGAGCAGCTCCGCCGGGACCGTCAGGGCGCGTGCCGCGACATGTGGCGTCCACCACATGTGCAGTGGAGCCGGGCCGGACGACTTGCACTGAGGACTCTGCTTGTGTTGCCCGAGGAGCGATGCATTTTGACACACGAGACTTGGCACTTGCACGCTCCTGATCTACGACCTATTAGGCGATGGCTGAACACGCGTGCGTACCGTGTGCATACCGCAGCCACGGTGCAGCCGCCACAGTGCCGCATGCGTGCGCTACTGCGGGCCACCGCCCCGCAAACCATCCCGTGCTCCGATTCGTATCACGCGATCGCGTCAACGCCTCCGCCGCCCACCCGCCGCCTGGTGTCGGCTCATGTCCCCCGCGGCCGGGCTGATCGCGCCGCCGAACGGCGTGCCAAACGGCGTGGGCGCGGCACCCGCGAAGCCGCCTGGTGGCGCTGCCGCCGGGAACGGCGTCGCCGGCATCGGCATGGGCGACACCGCCGCCGCGTACCCGTGCGTCGGGCTGTACCCGGCCTTGTACCCCGCCGCGCCCGAGCTGCTCGGCGCGTGTGCGCCCCCGCCCGCCGTCTTGACCGTTCCCCCGGGCGTCATGACAGACTGTAGGTAGCGCCGCGACTCCTCAAACGGGTCTGCGTACTGCCCCTCTGCCCGCCGCTGCGCGATGAACAGGTCCTTGCACTTCTGCACCTCCTGGTGCAGCCGCTCCATGCGCGCGGCGACGTGCACGAAGAAGTCGTGCATGTGGGCGATCACGAGCGGCAGCTGCGGTGGGGTGGGGTGGGGTGCAGGTGTCGCACACAGTGGTTCCATTAAGTATCTTGGAAAAATGATGGCTCAACCCGGGCCTCACGCTAATTTCGCCAATCTCAACCCGATGGAGGAAAATTTTGGCGCAAAAGTGTGATGCCGATTTTCACACTTTTTCGGGTCGGAATTCGCGCAATCTCAACCCGACGCGCCAGTCCAAATCGGCCAATCTCAACCCGAAAGTGCACTTTGTCGGGTTGCGGGTTGGCTGACGGAAGCACTGGTCGCACATACGTGGTAACAGGTCCCCCCCCCCCCTGTTAGTCCTCGCAATGCCACGTAGGACCCCTCTGGGCCCACAAACTACAGCAGGGCATGCCACGTGGTGGTGGTGGTGGTGGGGGTGGGGGGGCATGGTGGGGCTTGGTGGTGACCGGCATCGGGTGGGGTGGGGTGCAGGTGTCGCACATACGTGGTAACAGGTCCCCCCCCCCCCTGTTCGTCCTCGCAATGCCACGTAGGACCCCTCTGGGCCCACATGCTACAGCAGGGCATGCCACGTGTGTGTGTGTGTGTGGGGGGGGGGGCATGGGGGGAGCTTGGTGGTGACCGGTATCGGGGCAGGTGGCCATCTGCCGTGGGGTGCCTGTCCCACGCGCCACGCACGAACCTGCTGCGCCATGCCCGCGTCTGCACCCCGCCCAGTACACACACACTCGCACGCACACACTCGCACACACACACACACACGCACACACACACACAGCACGCGTACCTGCTGCGCCATGCCCGCGTCTGCACCCCCCCTTAGTGCACACACACTCGCACGCACACACTCGCACACACACACACACACGCACACACACACACAGCACGCGTACCTGCTGCGCCATGCCCGCGTCTGCACCCCCCCTTAGTGCACACACACTCGCACGCACACACTCGCACACACACACACACACGCACACCCACAGCACGCGCACCTGCTGCGCCATGCTCGCGTCTGCATCCCTCCCAGTACACACACACTCGCAGACACACTCGCACACACACAAACGCACAGTATGCGCACCTGCTGCGCCATGCCCGCGTCTGCACCCCCTCAGTACACACACACACACACACACACACACACGCACACAGCACGCGCACCTGCTGCGCCATGCCCGCGTCTGCATCCCCTCAGTACACACACACTCGCACACACACACACACGCACACAGCACGCGCACCTGCTGCGCCATGCCCGCGTCGTCGCCATTCCCGAGCCGCTCGGCGATGTCCGCCGGGAGCGCCTGCTCCAGCTCCCCGATGACCGACCGGTAGTTGTCGAGCGTCTGCTGGAAGCCCTTGACCGCCTGCGCAAAGCACAGAATTTGCGTGTTTATGAGTGCTCGGTGAGTGTTATGTGTATCGCTTACGAGGTGTGGTTGGTGGTGGGGATTTGAGGCGAGTCGATCGGCTGTTGTCAAGCCCCTGGCAGCCTGCTCGGGGACACGTGTTTGTTTGCCTCCGGCGGTATATGCAGCCATCCCGGCCGTACCCGGCTGAAAACGAACGAACTCGGGCAGTGGAGCACCAACCGGTGGAGGAGCACGGCCGGAAAAATGGAGTTCTTGTGCGTGTTAACGAGGTATGGTTGGCGGGGATTTACTTGTCAAGCGTCTGCTGGAAGCCCCTTTGACCGCCTGCTCGTGGGCACGTGATTTTGCTTCAGGCACTTGAACACTCGGGCTGTACAATAAATACACTTGGCAGTGGAACACCAGCCGGTGGTGGAGCACGACCAGAAAAACTAAGTATTTGTGCGTGTTGACGAGGTGTGGTTGGTGGGAATTTGAAGTGAGTCGACCGGTAGCTGTCGAGCGTCTGCTGGCAGCCCTTGGCCGCCTGCGTAACAGTAACAGCAACATTGGCTTCCCAGCATAGACACCTTTCGAGTCCTTGTACCACCGCCGAGATCCAAGTCCAGCTCTGCACCCAACGATCACTTGAGAGGGGCGGGAGACACCAGCCGGCTGCCTGGCAACGCGTAATTCTAGCGCAAGAAGGAGAGCTTTTGTGTTTGAAAGGGGAATCACTGAGATGACCGTACCTGCTTGAGGCTCCAGTTTTGTCCCCAACAATCACTTGTGAGGGGCGGGGGATACCAGCCGGCTGCCTGGCAACGCGTCATCCTAGAGCAAGAAGGATAGCTTTTCCGTGCTTCTTCAATTGATTTGAATCAATTAATTCATACAGCCCAGCCAATGGCGGCCAGGACCAAAATCGGCAGAAATCGGCAAAAAACGGCAAAAGTCGACCAACATCGGGCGGTAAACCCTCAAAAATACTTAATTATTCCGCCCGGAAACCGCCGTAGGCGGTAAACCGCCCAATCGAAGAAACACTGCAGCTTTTATGCCTTTAAGGGGAATCACTGAGATGACCGCACCTGCTCCAGGTAGGGTGACGGCAGAACGACCGGCGACGCGAGCATCTCCTGCACCTGTGTGGTTGAGCGTGCGCGCGCGCGTGTGTGTGTGATTTTGATGTTTCACACTTTCCGGCTGCAGGAAATCAATTCAAAATCCTCCAACCAAAAACACTGGTGCCCCCCACTGCCATGCATGCCCCCCACCTATGTGCCCCCCACCTTTGTGCCCCCCACCTGCCCTGTGTGCCCCCCCCCTCCCATGCGTGCCCCCACACACCTGGGTCGGGATGATCTGGCCCTTGTACTGCTGCGGCACGTCGCGCCACAGCTTGGCGCGCTCAAACGTGCGCACCGCGTACTCTGTCGAGCGCAGCAGCTTGAGCACCTGTGTGAGTGTGTGTGTGTGTGTGTGTGTGTGTGTGTGCGTGCACGCTCAAACGTGCACACCGCGTACTCTGCCAAGCGCAGCAGCTTGAGCACCTGTGCGTGTGTGTGTGTGTGTGTCAGTACCTGAAGTGTGTGTGTGTGTGTGTGTGTGTGTGAGACCCGTGTACTCACGGGTCAGACTTCGTAACAATTGCCGGGGTGTATTGCTGTTGGTAGTACAGGCATTGCCGGTGCATGCGGACGGCCTCATGTAACGCTTGGTTGGCTGGATGTGTGTGTGTGTGAGTGATTTGGGAGCTGATGACGGTTGCCTTCAAAGGGGACGGTACTGTGTTTGCATGGGATGCAGTTGTTGCGCGAGGGGAGGCGCCGAGCCTGATGGTCCACCTCCAGGTTCGGCCCGACAGTCCTTCCAACTCTCAGGCTCCCCAGCCCCTACTAAACCCGTCCTTCCTAGCTTTCCTGCCTGGCTCGGCCCTGCTTAAGCCTTCACGCGGTACTGAGGCGGCTGTGGGTGCGCCTCAGGCGGTGGTGGGCGCCTAAGGCGGTCGGGTGGCGCCCGAGGCGGTGCCTGAGGCGGTCAGGATGACGCCTAAGACGGCGCCTGAGGCGCTCAGGGGTGCGCCTCGGTCGGCGCGCCTGAGGCGCCGCCTGATCCGCGCAAGTTAAGGCGCCGCCTCAGGCGTTTGGAATGTGGTAGGGAAAGCTCTGCTGCCAAGGCTGCGGCACTCGGTAAGGCGTCCACGCACGTGCGGCTCAACCCTGCCGTTGGAGGCAGTGAGACGTGAGGGCGCACTTCCTACCTTTTCCCTGAAGTCTGCGAGCGCGTCGTCGTCGGCGCGGATCGAGTTGAGCATGCCCTGCAGGCTCGCACGCAGGCCCGATGTCTCCTCCTCCATGCTCTTCTTCATCGACACGCTGTCATGCAGGCGCGCATCACGCTCCAGCTTCTCGCAGTCCTCGCGGTAGTTCCCGATCTCGCGCCTGGTGGCGGCGTGTGCCAGGGGGGGGGGGGGGCGGGGGGGTCAACGGACGTGCACGGGCAAGGGGCGCGCATGGTGCGAGGGGCGATCGAGCGAGCGTGCCCCTCCGCCTCCCCCCGCCCGATGGGCCATGCATGCGCCATGCATGCGCCATGCATGGGGTGCATGGTCGGATCGCCGCATAGACCATGTGGCACCCCTGATCATCGCCCCCACTCACTGAATGCCCTGCAGCTCCGTCTGCTTGTCCGCCGGCAGGTCATCGTAGCGTGTGCTGTACGTTACGAGGCCCGGCTGCTGCCCCGGCTGCGCGCCCAGCTGCGGCTGTCCTGGCTGGCCAAAGCCGCCCACAGCAGGCTTCGGTAAGGGGGTGGCTCCAAACAATTGGGGTGAAGGCGCCCCAAAGCCAGCAAACGACGGTGCAGTGGTGCTGGGGGCTGATGAGGGAAAGGCGAAAGCGCTGGTTGTCGCTGGTGCCGCTCCGAATGCGGGGGCTGCTGCTGCAGCACCAAAGCCAAACGTAGCCGTCGTCGATGCGGCGGGGGCACCAAAGCCAAACGCGCCAGTGCTAGCCGGCGCGGGAGTCGCGCCCAAAGAAAACATTTAAACGCCGCCGCGATCTGTTGCTACTTCATGTGCTCTTGTGTCGGCAGAGTGTTGTGTCGTGTCAATCGGGTGGCCTCCTTGGTTCGATGGGCCAGTATGAGACCCCAATGAGACCTCCACGCATGAGTGTGAGCAAAGTATCAGCGTGGGCATGCAGGTGGTGAGCATCAAACACCATCTACGTGCTCCTCAAACATCACCCTAGTTTGCGCGTCGGACCGTGTCCGGCGGGAGGGGCGTCCAAGCTCCCCATGCATTCACTGCTGATTTGATTCTGGATCCATTCGACGCATCGCTCCACGGCGCAGTCTCCGTCACTACCACCACATGGTGCCTCAGATGGTGCCCGTGGCCGAGTTGCCTGGAGCGGAGGAAGCTGGCTCGTCTGTGGACACCAACCACCATCCATCCGCCCCGCGTGGCGATACCCCACCCCGTGGCATCGCGCGCTTTCGCATAATTGCAATTGCCATCAAGGCCATGCAGCGATGGCAGGCAGTGCTCAAGCCCAGCGTCAAGGACCAGCAGCAGGCGCCCAGCAGGAGGAGGAGTGCTGAGTGCGCTGCTCAGAGCCCGACGGGCCTGCCAGCGCCAATGGCCCGCCAGCCCCAAGGCAGCGAACTTCATAAGGCGCGCACACAGAGTGGCCGGCCGGTGAGTGGGCACAAGTGGGCGCCACTCGCTGGTCTGCCGGTCGCAGCGAAGTGAGCGGCATGGTGTATCCCCAGCCATGCGCGCATGGTCAGGCGCCATGCGTCAAGCGGGGCAGATGTACGGATGAGCAAGGCGTTCAACCACATACCACCAACCACCAGCGGCCTGTGCGTGCCTGCTCACGGACCAGCAGACTGCACGGACTGCATGGTCACGGGCACGGACGGTCTCCACTAAAACGAAACAAAAAACACCAACATAAACCTATGTTTGATGCAGTTTAGCCATCAATGCAGGTGCCATCCTGATTCATAATTAACCATGACGGCCTCACACACCAACCAATGTTTCAGGATTTCAGTAGACACCACGTCGACGGCATGCGCCTGCTGCTCAACCACTTGTGTTTCAACCTAGCAGCCAGCATTTGTCAGTGAGTAGACAGTAGGTGGTAGTCAGATGAGATGATCAGAGCTTGTAACACTAAGAAGTCAAGTGTCTGTGACTAGACTGGCTCAGCAGCCTCGCGGAGGCCCTGGTGACGTCCGTCTGTGCGCTGCTGCTGCCTTTGCGACTGCCACAGCTGGAAAGGGTTGGGTGGATGGCCGTTCTGTGGCCCTGCTGCTCGAACAGCAAGTGCTCCTGCATGGCGGACCCAGACACTGACGCGTGCGCCGACGCAAATGTGCTCGCGCCAGGCTACTGGCTGGGTCGCTCTCGGTCTGCTTTTCTGTGAGCGGCCAGGAGAGTGGAGTCGGGAAGGAGCACAAGGGGTAATTAAACAAATTCCTGCGCTGTCATATCTGCCAATGGTGGTGCTGCTAGACAATAACAGCACCGATGCTTCTCGAGGGGCCTCCTGGCACGGGACAAGGGGTCTAGACTGACCTAGACAGCGGGAGACGCATCCTGCGTCATCTCTCGACCCGCTGCGCGCCCGCCGAGATTTGACGGACCCAGCAGGGCCAGTCAGCTGAGGCACGCGGCAGGGGTCAGGTAGAAAGCAGGCAGGGGGGTAGCCCCGCGAGCGCTGGTCAACGGCAAACGCGCTCTCAACGTGCGAGCGCTGCTGCAAGCCTCTCTAGGCCTTGGCGCTGGCAGGCACCTTGGCCGGCGCCTTCTCGACGTGCGCCGACTTGAAGAGCTCGTCGAGCACCTCGGATAGGGTCGGGTGCGCGTGCACGTTGAACTGCGGGTGGGGCGGACAGAACGTGGGGGTCAGTCGCAGCGAAGTGGCGAGGAGCGGTGCACGCACAGCAAGCGGGGTTCCGGGTACGGGGGCGAGTGGGTGGGTGGCAATACAGGCACCTAGCAGGGGCGTGCATTCAGGCGCCGCTTGCGTGGCACACACAGCACACGCTGCAACCAGGGGTTTCTTTCCCGATCGGGAAACGAAAAAAAGCGTGCTCAGAGGGCGCGATCCCGATGGTTTTGGCTACGGTACGTTCGTGAAAAACGACGTGCGGAGGCGAATTTCCCGGGGAAAAGTGCGAAATCGTCGATTTTCACACTTTTTGACGCGATGTTTCGGGCTGCAGCCCGAAATCCCGACGAAACTGGGAAAGCCTTTTCGGGGAAAACGACAGGATGACTGACCCCAAGGAAACCCCTGGCTGCAACACACGCCCTTCTTACTTCCAGGGTGGTCAAACGCGTGCGCGTGTATCTCGCGCGGCGGGGCTTGACCCTCGCAGTGCAGACTTGGTAGGCTGGCGCGCTGCGTGGCCTTGCAGGCTCTAGTAGAGCTCCCTAGACGTATAGTCTAGGCCTTAACTCACGCCCCGGGGTCCTCCGGGCGCGTACTTGTAACAACTGAAACAACTCGCAGTGCAGCGGGCCCTTACCAGGTAGCCACACAGTGGCAGTCGGGTGTCGGGCCAAGCGCCAACACCCCAGTGGTGTCATTAGCGCGCCCCCGCAGCCCCCGCCGCGGGTACAAAACGGGAAATTTGGGGGGGGAGGAACTGCGGGGGCGAAGCGCGGGAATTTGTTAACACTTTTCACACATGTAACAGTAACAGTAACAGTAACACGGGGTTTCCAGCTAAGCAGGCTACTCTTCTACTCGAGACACCCGCCGATACTCCAGCACACTTAAGTACTAGAGTACCGCCGGCTCCCGGCCGATAGACTACCGCTCCCGCCGGCTAGACTTACCCCAAACAGCGGTCTCTGAGAGACATGTCTGGCAAGGAGCATATAGGAGAGGACCTTCCTCAGGGTCACAGTAGTGGCCTTGTGGCCAGTCAAGCCGGCAGAGCCGACTGGCGCTGACTGGAACGGTCCCCGCCTGGCAGTGCATGGCTGTCCAGCTCTCGTTTGCATGGGGCTCAGCCGGCGCCCCATGCCTCATGCATGGCCAGGTCCCACCCTCCAGGGGTGCATGGACGACAGAGTTGTCATGGAGGCTGCCTGAAGACCTTCCAACGCCAGTCACCGGCAGACGAGCGACCCCGAGGATGAGCGCGGTGACGAACGCTGCGATTGGTGAAGCGGATTTACTCTGTGTTGCCTCGGCGGTCGCCACCGCTGAAGCCGTGATGGTAGCCCGCCTCCACGGGCAGCCATCTTGACCAATGTCCAGCATGCATTGACGGGCGCCAGCTCCTCCGCTCGTCGATCAACTCGTCGAGATCGGTGCCGCATGGCGTCCTGCATGGGGGGAGGATAAGGGCCGTCTCCCAGCACGGGCCGCGGCAGCGCCGCGGCTACTCGCCAAGCCATGGCAGCGCCGGGCAAGCCGCTCCTGAAGTGTTCCACCGAGGGGCAGTCCAGCAGGAGCCGGGCCAGTCGTATTTTACCCCGCTCGTCAGCGGCACGGAGATCCTCGTCACCAGCAGCGCCGCATTGCTGGGTCCAGGGCTCGGCGACGAGAACGCGCCTCCTTTCACACATGTCCGCGGAACAAATGCCTGCTGAGGCAATTTGGCATGTTCCGTCCAGTGTTGTGGGGGCAAACAGGACAAGATTGGTTTCCTGACGCCACTGCAGCACACACCACACGAGTCTTAATACACGCCATAAAAGGCGTCTGACGGACTGTACAATCGACCACATGCCACCGGCAGTGGGTGTCGTACAGACTGTTCATCGCCATCATCACAACTGAGGGTGTGTTCCCACTCACGACCTATAAGTTCCTTCTAGCCTGGAAGAAGGGTGGGGAGCGACTTTGACTGGAGCGTTCTCGACATCGGAGACGCTAGCGACGTTGACTGAACGTCGGCTGTGACTAGAAGAAAAAATACTTCTGGATTGCTTCGGGGGCCGCTCGGGGGCCCTCTATCGCGACTAGAAAATCTAGAAGTTTTCTACAAAACTTCCAAGAGTCCGAGTGGGAACACACCCTGCGCCACTGACCTTGATGTCGTCCACCGTCTGCTTGGTCGCGATCGCGTTGGACGCCTCGTGGATGAGGTCAGCCGCGTGCAGGCCAATGATGTGCACGCCGAGGATCTCGCCAGTGTCCTGCGTGTGTGTGGGGTGGTCAATTTTTACAGACGTGTGATGGTGTGATGGCGTATTAGGAGTGTGTGGTTAGTGCGAGGTGGTTTGTGTGGGGTGGGTAGGATGAGGCCGGCCGCGTGCAAGCCGATGATGTGCACGCCGAGGATGTCGCCAGTGTCATGCGCATATGTGGGGCAGTTTAGGATTTGGGGCTTAATATGTTTTGACCCAGAGGCTGCAGTGGATGAGTCCGGCCGCGTGCAGGCCTCATGATGATGTGTACGCCAAGGATCTCGCCAGTGTCCTGCGCATGTGTGGGGCAGTGTAGGATTTGGGGCTTATTATGTTTGACCCAGAGGCCGCAATGGATGAGGCCGGCCGCGTGTAGGCCTCATGATGATGTGCACGTCGAGGATCTTGCCAGTGTCCTGCGCAAATGTAGGGCAGTGTAGATTTGGGGCTTATTATGTTTGACCAAGAGGCCGCAGTGGATGAGGCCGGCCGCGTGCAGGCCGATGATGTGCACGCCGAGGATCTCGCGAGTGTCCTGCGCATATGCAGGACAGTGTAGGATTGGGGCTTAATATGACCCAGAGGCCGCAGTGGATGAGGCCGGCCGCGTGCAGGCCGATGATGTGCACGCCGAGGATCATGCCAGCGTCCTGCGCATATGTGGGGCAGTGTAGGATTTGGGGCTTATTATGTTCGACCCAGAGGCCACAGTGGATGAGGCCGGCCGCGTGCTGGCCTCATGATGATGTGGGCACCGAGGATCTCGCCAGTGTCCTGCGGTTGCTTGATGTTGTGGATTCAAGTCAATTTCACAGACTGCTGTCTGGATGCCCCTGGGGGTAGTGTGAGGTTAACAGGGGTAGGCTGATTCACGTGCATGAGTCGCACGCCAAAATGTGCACGCCGAGGATCTCGCCAGCGTCCTGGGCGTGGTTTGTCTTGGTTTGTGTGGGGTGGTAGGTATGAGGATCGTGTGTCCTGTGGGGTGGGGTTTGTCTTGAGGCTCGCAGCACTGGGGGTTTGGTGATGAGCGTGCACAGGTCCATAACTGGACTCGGGCCTGCAGGTGGTGGCACGTAACCCGCACTAGCTATAGGATGCGGGGTGAATTAATCCGCGGGGTGAACTAATCCATGTGGCACTTGCATGCATCCCACAGCTGCTTGGCTGCACAGCTAGGCCCCCCCGTTGAGACTTAAGTTTGTGATGGTATGGGGGACCTGTGGCCCGAGAGCCCGCCCCAACGGGCCCTTCTCGTGGATGGGGCAAGGTCCAGAAAGTCAAACTCTGCACACACACTTCTGAGGCCCACAATGCTGCATCAAGATAGTGGCGCCCTCACTACTTATAGCACTAGCTACTGATACTGACTCGCTACACGACGTCTGGAAAGAAGTCTCTCAGACTCAACGACGACTCTCTTAGGGAAACAAGATGACGGTGTCAGACTGGGTGTCGACACAGGTCCACACAGGTGCTCAAAGCGCAAGAATACTGCACACCAGTGGTTCCGTTAAGGATCTTGGAAAAATGATGACTCAACCCGGGCCTCACCCTCATTTCGCCGATCCAAACCCGACAGAGGCGAATTTTGGCGGAAAAGTGTGAAAATGCAGATGTTCACACTTTTTCAGGTCGGACTTCGCAATCTCAACCCAACGGCGCCAGCCCGAATCGGCCAATCTCAACCCGAAGGTGCACTTTGTCGGGTTGCGGGTTGGCTTACGGAAAGACTGATGCGCACCTTGCGGTACATCATCTTTGCCATGCCATCGCCCTCCTTCTCCGCGAGCGCCTTGGAGTTGGCCTGTGCACCAAAATTGGGAGCGGCGTTTGCGTGTGGGGGGGGAGGGGCATGATGCGTGTAGGGCGGTAAAATTGGACGCGCGGGGGTGGTGGTGTGTGTGCGCTCTGCCCCTCCCCCCTGCTTGAACTAAAACCCATGCGTTCACTGTACTTTCAACTCCCCACCTTCAACGAGTTGATGATGCCGAGCGGGAAGCCCTCAGGGCCAGCTCCTATGCAACCTCCTGCCCCCCCCCCCCTCCCCCCCCCCCACACACCGAAACCCTGAACCACTCAAACCCCCAAACGCCCACCTTGAACGAGGTCTTGCTGATGCCGAGCGGGAAGCCCTGCTCCTTTGCAACCTCCTGCGCCTTCTCCTCAGTCATGCCCACGAACGAGACCTGCGTTTGTACGGGATGCAGTCCAGTTCAGTGTTTCAGTTTGATGGACACCTCTTTGTCCACGTGCTTTCGCATAGGTGGGCACAATTGCGCGCGCGCACGTGCGAGAGAGAGCATGCCAGTGATGTTCTTTTCGGCTGTCCACAGCCATTTGGCTGTATTCCGGCTGTACTTTGACCTTGCACACAGCTCAACCCATCCAGTGGACTGTTAGTCTGACAAGCCCACCAGAGATCACGTCACCAGAACATTCAAATGACCTATGTATGAGGACAAACGGTCAACGGGAGGTCAACGGTCAATGTGGTCAAAGCAAAATCCGGCTGTGGAATAATTAATTTAAAATCCTGAAAAGGATATCACTGCAGCACGCTCTCCACCCGTGGACCTGCCTCGGGGTGCGTGAAGCACGCCGCCGGCACGCTGAGGTGATTGAGCACTTGCGACTGAGCATGTGAGACTGAGCACATTCACACTCATGGCACACATCTCACAAGACACGCCACCACAAACTCGCACACGCACGCACGCACGCGCGCGCGCAAGATGGAAAGAGAGCGTGAGCGCGGCCCCTCACTTCGGGGTGCGTGAAGCACGCTACTGGCACGCTGAGGTCGAGCGCATTGGAGCGGCCGAGCTTGAGCACACACACACACACAGGACACACCACCAACACCACACATTTGCGCGCGCACGTGCACGAGAGGAATACAGCGTGGACGCTGCATCCCTCGACCTCGGGGTGCGTGAAGCACGCTGCCGGCACGCTGAGGTCGAGCGCATTGGAGCGGCCGAGCTTGAGCACACACACACACAGGACACACCACCAACACCACACATTTGCGCGCGCACGTGCAAGACAGAGCTACAGCGTGGACGCTGCATCCCCTGACCTCGGGGTGTGTGAAGCACGCTGCCGGCACGCTGAGGTGGTTGAGCACGTTCGGGCGGCCGAGCATGTTCTCAATTGCGGAGATGCCCTGGGCGGACGCCGCGTGCGCGAGCATGTACTTCCCGTTAGCGTCGCCGATGCAGTACACGTTGGGCACAACCTGAGAAGTAGTTGGTGGCGGTTGGTCAATGCTTCTTTGATTGGGCGGTTTACCACCTACGGAGGTTTCTGGGCGGAAATAATTAATTGTTCTTTTCAGGGTTTACAGCCTGATTTTTGCAGATTTTTTTTTGTCGATTTTTGCCTGTCTGACTGTGCCCCAGCGGCTGGGCTGTAAAAAAAGATTAATTGAAATCAATTAAAGAAGCACTGCGGTTGGTGGCAGTTGGTGGTCACTCTCCTCAACGACCTGCACGCATGGCGGTTGGTGGCAGTTGGTGGCAGTTGGTGGTGCTTCCCGTTGGTTAGCCGATGCAGTACACGTTGGGAACAACCTGTTAAGTGGTTGGTGGCGGTTGGTGGCAGTTGGTGGTCACTCTCCTCAACGACCGACACGCATGGCGGTTGGTGGCAGTTGATGGCAGTTGGCGGTACTCCCCGTTGGCTAGCGGATGCAGTACATGTTGGGCAGAACCTGCACGCGTGGCCGGCTGCAAGTGTGGCGGGTGGTGGCTGTTGGTGGCAGGTGGTGGTGGTGCTTCCCGATCACGCCACATTGGGGACGACAACCGCACACACACACACACACACACACACATGTACACATGATGACACACACACCACCTTGCCGTCCTTGTCCAGCACCTCGGACACGGGGACAAAAACGCACCCCCCCGTGCCACACGCACACACACACACCTTGCCGTCCTTGTCCAGCACCTCCATCTTGTCGGACACCGGGACAAAGCCGCGGCGGTCGACAGCTGAGTTGATCGCAGAGAGGTTGAGGCCTGGGTTCCGTAGGATTTGGGGGGAGGGTAGGGTGCGTGCGTGCGTGATTGTGGGTGCGTGTGTTTACGGCGCGTTTTTTTGGACGAAGCCGCGGCGGTGGGAGGGTGGGGGGGTTAAGGGTGTGTGCGTGTGTATGTTATGAAGGATTACCCGTAGCGCTAAATTTAGCACACAACGCAGCGCACCCCCTGGAAGGCCTCCGACCCCAGTTTTAAGAACTTGCATGGTCTCTAGGGGTCACACCCAAGTCGTAGCCTCCATTTGGGGTCGATTGGGACAGGTTGATTTCGCACCCACACTATACAGGCCGCACTATACAGGCCGCTCTCTCTCTCTCTTTATCTCTCTCGCTGTATCTCTTCTCTCTCTCGCTCTTCAAGCCCAGCTCCCAGCGTTTTCAGCCCAAGCGGGCACCCATTTCAAACAAGGCGGCAAAACAAGCAGTTAATCCTTCGCATATTATTTGTGCGTGCGTGCGTGTGTAAGGCGCGTGCGTGTGTGTTTGCGGACGAAGCCGCGGTCGACAGCTGAGTGATCGCCGAGAGGTTGAGGCCTGCGCGCGCGCGTGTTTGCGTTGAAGGACAGAGGGGGCAGGGGGGAGGGTCAAGCGCCACGTTGTGGCCTGTGTGGGCAACAGGTAACGTGCTGCCCCCAGACCCGTGGGGACGTGGATGCTCCCGACCCCCATCAGAGCACCATCAGAGCCCCCATCAGAGCCCCCATCAGAGCCCCCATCAGAGCACCATCAGAGCTCCCACCGGTACCCCCATCAGAGCCCCCATCAGTGCCCCCATCAGAGCACCATCAGAGCCCCCATCAGAGCCCCCATCAGAGCACCATCAGAGCTCCCATCAGTGCCCCCATTAGAGCCCCCATCAGAGCACCATCAGAGCCCCCTCAGAGCGCACCATCAGAGCCCCCATCAGAGCACCACCAGAGCCCCCACCAGTGCCCCCAAGAGAGCGCCCTGCCCCTCCCCGCTCGTGTAGGGCGCGGCACGCGCCCGGTCGCCACCATCACGGCGTCAACCTTTTACGTGTCAAAAACCTCCTTCTGTTTTGAAGCATCGGCTCCTCTCCCCCCGGACACACACACACACACACACCTGCCGTATGCCGAGCACCAGAGCCAGAGGCGCATGGCAATGCGGGGAGGTGGGGCGGGGGCGGGAATGACGGCGGGGGCGGTCGCGGCTGCGGTCGCAGCAACGGCGGCGGCGGCGGGCGGCCGCGGCGACGACAGGGGCGGGGACAAGGGCGGGAACGGCACGGGTGACGGGGGCAAGGGAGGGGGCATGGGCCCGGGGGGCTGCGGCGTGACCACGCTCCCCCCCAGCTGAGCGGCCTGCGGATCATGAACTGGAACATTATGAGGGGACATGACCTCTTACACAATCACCCCACCCTCACCAAGTGGCTGCAGGCAAACGCGGACGTCGTGGCGTTCACCGAAACCGGGCATTCCGGTAAGCCCCCACCTGCCATCCCAGGATTCAAATGCCTCGCATGCAGCCAGCGCCCCCACAAATCAGACAGTGGGGGGGTTGCGCTGTATGTTAGCCATGCTGTTACGGGGAAGGTCAGCGTTATTCGGGATGTGCCCGAGCTTGGGATGCTCTGGTTTAGGATCACGGGCGCTAGGGACGTGTACGCGTGCGCCGCGTACATCCCCCACGCGAAATCCAAGTATCTGCTGCTCGAGGGGGGGAACCTGTCAGTAGAGGCACACATAACAGCCCTGGTAGAGGGTATCTCTAAGTACCGGGCAAAGGGGGAGGTCCTCGTGCTGGGCGACCTCAACGCACGCACAGGGCAGGAGGATGATAAAGATAGGGACAGGGGGGATGGGGGGCCCGCCCCTGCGGTGCGTGAGGGCGACATCGCGCAGGCAGGGCAGGTGGGGCCGAGAGAGTCGGCTGACCGCGTGCACAACGCGCATGGGCAGCGCCTGCTGCAGTTATGCCGGGACATGGGAATGGTTATCCTTAATGGTCGCCTTCCGGGGGATGAGCATGGGGCCCTCACCTACCACGCACTGGGGCAGGAAAAACGTAGTCTGGTCGACTACTTTGTGGCGTCCCCTGACCTCGCCTTTAGTGGCGCGGGGGCACCACGGCCGGGCACTACCCTACATGTGCACGACCAACACCCACCAAGGCTAGGCGGGGGCAGGTTTGACCACAGACCAGTAGTACTGACCCTTACTTATGAGCCCGCTACTGCGGTACCTGCGGCTCAGGCCGGCGCCCCGAGCGAAACGCCGGCCAGGTTTAGGTGGCCACAGGGGGGCGAGGGGGCGTACGCACAGCTCCTGGGGGGGATGATGACGGACGTTTTGGGAGCTCGGGGGGCACCGACGGTGGATGAGGAGCTCAGCCGCCTCGAGGGCGCGGTCGAGCGGGCAGCCCGGGCGTTGCACGCGTCGGGTGAGGTGGGTGCGGTCTTGGTGCGGCCCATGACCGGGGACGGGGGGGTGCGACCACACAACATATGGTACACTCAGGAGTGCAAGGACGCACGCCGCGCGTGCCGGGAAGCGGAACGAGCGCACGGGGCGCAGTCACCGGCCGCCAAAGAGGCAGGGAAGGCCTATAGGCGGACCGCGCGGCGCTCCCGCCGCGCGAGCGAGGCCCGGGAACACACCGAGCTGATTGAGGACAGGAAGGGGAACCCTCGGCGGTTTTGGCAGCGGGTGAAACTGCCTGGCCAGGCGGTCGGTCTGAGGGACGTGGAGGAGTGGACAGATTATTTTAGGGATTTGCTGGGGGACAACCATGCTAACGCCACTGATACGACTCATACGACTAATACGACTAACACGGATGATGCCACTGACCATGGGCACGGGGCCCCGTTTGCCCTCCCCACGACGACGGCCACGGAGCGGGCGGCAGCGCTAAATAATTCATTTACTGAGGCGGAGGTGTATGCGGCACTGATGGGCATGGACGCGGGCAAAGCCCCAGGCGTAAACGGCATGCCGATAGAGTTCTATCAGAGGGCATGGGCTAGGGCGGCGGAGGGGGGCGATGCAACGGATGCTGTGGATGAGGAGCACCTGCTCGCTGGCCCCATCACACACCTGCTCAATCGGGTCTTCCGTGAGGGGTACCCGACTGCATGGCACTTGGGGGCAACCACGCCGGTGCCAAAGCCGAAAGGCAGCCTAGACGTGCGGGACGATTACCGAGGGATCACGGTGGGGAATGCCCTCGCCAAGCTATACAGCTTGGTGCTTATGAACAGGCTGGACGCCTTAGCAGAACGGGAGGGGTACAGGGCGCGGGGCCAGGCAGGCTTCCGGAAGAAGAGGGGGACCCCAGATAATGCCTTCATCCTGCAACACCTTATTGAGAAGAGCGGCCTCCAGCGCAAACCGCTGTACGCTGCCTTTATTGACTTCAGGAAGGCTTACGATTGCGTGCACCGCCCATTGCTTTGGGAGTGCCTAAGGAGCCTGGGGGTACATGGGGAGTTCATGGCGGCGCTGATTGCCATGTACGATGGGTCCGCAATGTGTGTGCGCATCGATGGGAAAGTGGGACCCGCGTTTCCTTCACACAAGGGGGTCATGCAAGGCGACCCACTGTCACCGCTGCTGTTTGGGCTTTTTATTGACGCATTGGAGGGAGTACTAGACGCAGAGCTCCCGGGTGATGGGGTGGAGATGGCGGGGCGGTTACTACGGCTGCTGCTGTACGCTGATGACTTGACGCTGCTGGCAGAGTCGCCCGAAGCGCTTCAACGCATGCTAGATACTCTGCACGCCTTTTGCGGCACGCGCGCACTAACAGTAAACGTTAAGAAGTCAGAAGGGGTGGTGTTCAATGACCAGTTCTGCCCAGTCGGGGCGGCAGGGGGGAGGGTAACGCTGAAGTTTGCAGGAGCAGATCTACCCATGACACACGAGTTCCCATATCTGGGCATGCTCTTTCACCACCGGCGGGCAGTGGGGGGGGACGTGGGCACCCGACGCTCTAGGGGCCAGCGCACCAGATACGCGCTAACTCGCAGATGCTATATAATACGCCTTAACAATGTTGGCATTAAGGCCCACCTGTTCGACACGCAAGTACGGCCTGTGCTAAATTACGGGTGTGAGGTGTGGGGCCCTGCGATGATGGCGGATGCTGGGGGGGGCGTGTTTGCCGGGGCGGGCGGACGGTGGGAGAGAGGCAGGAGTGGGAGGGGCGCTAAGGCCGCACGCGACGGATGGCGCACCCTGGAGGAAGTGCTTCTGCAATTTACCCGTGCGTCCCTAGGAGTCCGCAGCAACGGGCAGCAACTGGGGATTTTGGCGCGGGAGGCAGGGTGGCGGCCGCTGGCGGCAGATTGGCTGCGCCAGGCGACGCGCTTTTGGGATAAGGCGCGGGGGCGGCCTGACGGTGACCTGCTTAAAGATGCAATGCGGGAGAGCTGGGGGCTGGCCGAAGCGGGGGGACGTGCTGGGCGGCACGCTTGCAGGTGTGCCTCGGAACTGTGGGGCACACCCTGGCGTGGGACCAGGAGGGACCGGTACGCATCACCAACCTGCTGGACGTGGCGACCGCGGCGTGGCTGGCCGCCGCGACAAGCACACCGGCGCTGCCGAGCGGCACTACCGTGCGTGATGTACCTGAGGAGTGGTCGCGCGGCTTTAAGATGCTGACCTACATGCGGTGGATGGCGGGTAGCGACAGCGAGCCGCCGGCCCTGTTGAGCTCAGGGCTGAACAGTGCTGCCCGGATCACGGCTCTAGCTAGGTTCAGGATGGGGCTCCATGAGCTGCAGATAGAGCGGGGGCGCTACGCCGTGGCGGGACAGAGGCAGCGACGCAGCCAGCGGGCGTGCTGCCTATGCGGTGGGCTAGAGGATGAGGCACACATGGTATTTGAGTGCCCTGCCTATGAAGAGGCACGGGTGCAGGCCCACAGCCTGTTTCGGTCCATCCCTCGCCCCGAGGAGGCCGATTTAGATGAGCGGATGCGGGAGTTTATGAATCCTCGGCCAGGCCAGGAGAACCCCAGGTTTTGGCACGAGCTGGCTGACTTCCTTGTCGCCTGTTTTGAGACACGCACCGCGTGCACAGCAATCATGATGGCAGATGGCATGCTAGGGGTCTAATTTTGACAGCTGCCGGCCTCTTTCCTAGGGTCTAATGCGCCATCAAAGGCGTCCGACGGACTGTAAAATCGACCACACACACACACACGCCACCAGCCCGCCAACATGGTTGAACGCATCGACGTCGAACACCGACATGTATTCCTGGAACGTGTTTACCACGGAAACCACAGAGCCTCCTGACACTTTCCTCACCGCTCGTGTAGGGCGCGGCACGCGCCCGGTCGCCACCATCACGGCGTCAACCTGGATGGTCTCAACAACCACCTTGTGTCTTGAAGCACCCTCCTCCCGCACACGCCACCAAGCTCGTCACCACAGCCCGCATGCCCCTCACCGTTCGTGTAAGGCGCGCGCCCGGTGGCCACCATAACGGCGTCAACCTCCATCGTGTCGATGACCTTCTTAGTCTTGAAGTCAGTCAGCTCAATCAGCACGGGCTTGACACCGGGCACACCAGGGGTGACCTTCGTGTGTGTGTGTGAGTGTGTGCGTGTGTTGGCGTCCATGGCGGGCGACCAGCGCTTGGACACGGGGGGCAGCCTGTGCGTGTGCGTGTGTATGTGTGCGTGTGTCGGCGTCCATGGGGGGCGACCAGCGCTTGGACACGGGGGGCAACCTGTGTGTGTGTGTGTGTGTGCGCGCGCGTGTGTGTCGGCGTCCATGGCGGGCACGCTTGGGGTGACATTCGTGTGTGTGTGTGTGTGTGTGTGTGTGACCTGTTCACATGGGGGGGCAGAGGGTGCGTTCTTTGTCTTGAAGTCGTCACCTGAAACAGCACGGACTTGATTTGGGCACGCCGAGGATGACCTTTGGGGTTTGGGGGGCGAAGAGTGCGTGAGGGAGAGAGCGGGCAGGAGAGAGAGAGGGGGGAAGAGAAAGGGGGGGGAGAAAAGAGAGAGAGAGAAGGCGAGGGCGAGGGAGGGGCAGAGGGAGAGAGGGGGCGAGGGAGAAAGAGTGTGTATGCACGCTGCTGTCTGCGTCTTCAAGTCAGTGAGCTCAATCGGCACGGGCTTGACGCTTGGGCACGCCGGGGGTGACCTGGGGAGGGGGGTGAGGGGATTGCGGCAAGCGCGTGTGTGTGTAAACGAGAGCTGGACAGCCATGCACTGCCAGTCGGGACCGTTCCAGTCAGCGCCAGTCGGCTCTGTCGGCTTGACTGGCCACACGGCCACTACTGTGACCCTGAGGAAGGTCCTCTCCTATATCCTCCTTGCCAGACATGTCTCTCAGAGACCGCTGTTTGGGGTAGTCTAGCCGGCGGGAGCGGTAGTCTTCGGCCGGGAGCCGGCAGTACTCTAGTACTTAAGTGTGCTGGAGTATTGGCGGGTGTCTCTAGTAGTAGAGTAGCCTGCTTAGCTGGAAACCCCGTGTTACTTGTTACTTGTGTGTGTGTACATGCATGTGTTATGTGTTAACATGGGGGTGGAAAGAGTGTGTGTTTGTCTTGGTGAGCTCGATTGAGGACGGGCTCGACGCCGGGCACGCCGGGGGTGACCTGGGCAGCACGTGGGTGAAGGAACGCATTGAGAGAGGAAGAGCAGGCGGGGGAGAGGGAGAGAGACGGGGGGGGGAGAGAGAAGACGAGAGAGGGAGAAAGAAGAGCGTGGAGACGAGAGTGGAGAGACAGTGGAGACGAGAGTCAAGAGACACCCCACTCACACCCGATCCGCACACACCTTGGTCGCGATCACGCCCGTCTGGTAGTCGATCTTGCGGCCCTTGATCAGCAGGCGCTCGGCTGTGCGTGCAATCTCCTTATCGAACCCGGGCATGATGTTGTCCATCGCCTCGATGAACGTGACCTCGCACCCGAGCGCGGTGTAGACATCGGAGAACTGCATTTAGGGTGCAAGGGCAGTGCAAGGGGGGGGGGGTATAAAACAGGAAAAATGGGGTGTTGGGGTCTCGAAACCTTACACCCGGGCATGGTGCTGTCAATCGCCTCGGTGAACGTGACCTCGCACCCGAGCGCGGTATACACGTCGGAGAACTGCATTTAGGGTGCGAGGGCAGTGCAAGGGGGGGGTGTCATAAACCAGGAAAAAATTGGGTGTTGGGGTTTCGAAACCGTACACCCGGGCATGCTGTTGTCCATCGCCTCGATGAACGTCACCTCGCACCCGAGCCAGCGATCCCCCTGCAAGCCGTATACCGCTCGGGGCCGAATCTCCCAACTCCCAGAAACCCATCCTACACTTGGTGGGAGAGGGCGCGGAGGGGTGCGTTGGAAAGCTCTCGCCGAGAGCAGCACGACGGCATGCGTTGCGTGAGCACCCCATATGCATTGCGCCTGATATGAGCGGTCAAAGTTGCTGGAGCTGGGAAATAAATAACTACTGAAATCCTTCCCAGGGAACACTGACCCGAGCGCGGTGTACACGTCGGAGAACTGCGGGGTTTTGAGGCTGTGAGGTCAAGGTCGGGTCACGGTTTGAGACCGTGAAAAAAGGGTTAAGCGTTAATTAAGTGCATGTTTAACGTTGGGAGAGCTGCAGGGGGGGGGGCATGCAAGGAGCGCTCGGTGTGGCTGGGGCGCCGACCCCGTGTGCCACACCCTGTGCTGCCTGCTTGTGCTGCCTGCCTGCCTGTGCTGCCTACTTGTGCTGCCTGCTTGTGCTGCCTGCCCCCTCTGCTGGCTGCCTCTGCCTGCCTGTGCTGCCTGCCTGTGCCACGCCGCTCCCTCTGCCGCCCCCTCTGCTGGCTGTATTTACCGCCCCCCTGCGCTGCCTGCCCCTGTGCTGCCTGCCCCTGTGCTGCCTGCTTGTGTTGCCTACCCCTGTGCTGTGCTGCCTGCCCCTGTGTTGCCTGCCCCTGTACTGCCTGCCCCTGTGCTGCCTGCCCCTGTGCTGCCTGCCTGTGCTGCCTGCCCCTGTGCTGCCCGCCCCTGTGCTGCCTACCCCTCTGCTGCCTGCCTGTGCTACCTCGCCCACCCGTGCCCCTTCCCTCGACGCGACCTCTCGTCTCGTCTCTCCTCCTCTTTCCCCCCTCCCCCCAGACACACACAGCAAAACGCACCTCGAGGCCAATATAGCCAGAGCCAATGATGGCGATCCAGTTGGGCAGCCACTCGAGCTTCAGCGCGTGGTCGCTCGTGAACACGGTCTTGCCGTCGATCGGGATGCCTGCACGCCAGGGGTTTCCTTTGGGTCAGTCATCCTTTCGGTTTTCCCAAAGCGGCTTTCCCACTTTCGTCGAGATTTTGGGCTGCGGCCGGAAGAATCGCTTTGAAAAGTGCGAAAATCGACGATTCCACACCTTTCCCCCCAAAAAACTCCTCCGCACGTCGGTTTTCCCGAAAGCACCCTCCCCAAAACCATCAGGAGCGCCATGTGGTCACAATTTATTTTGTTTCCCAATCGGAAAGGAAACCCTTGCTGTGCGCACGTGTGTGCGTGTTTGACAGCAGGGTTAGCGGTGGGGTGCGTGCGGGTGTGTAGGGTATAGGGAGAGAGCGTAAGTCCGCGTGGTCGCTCGTGGACACGATCTTGCACTCGACCGGGATGCCTGCGCGCGTGTGTGTGCGTGTTTGACAGCAGGGTTGGCGGTGGGGTGCGTGCGGGTGTGTAGGGTATAGGGGGAGAGAGCGTGCGTCCGCGTGGTCGCTCGTCAACACGATCTTGCAGTCGACCGGGATGCCTGGACGCGCGTGTGTGCGTGTTTGACAGCAGGTTTGATGGTGGGGTGCGTGCGGGTGTGTAGGGGACAGGGAGAGAGAGCGTGCGTCCGCGTGGTCGCTCGTCAACACGATATTGCAGTCGACAATGCCTGCGCACGCGCGTGCGTGTGTGGCATCAGGGCTAGCGGTGGGGTGCATGTGGGTGTAGGGTGCAGGGAGAGCGAGTGTGTGGTCGCTCGTGGAAACGATCTTGCAGTCGACTGGGATGCATGCGCGTGCGTGTGCATGTGTCAGCAGGTGTAGCAAGCTGTGTGCATGTGTGTGTGCATGTTTGTGTGTGTGTGCATGTTTGTGTGTGTGTGTGTGTGCATGCCCCCTCCATCCTGCCCGGCGGCACACGCAGCACCGAGCAGGTCGCGATGCTGCCGCTGCCCATGCCATGTGTTTGTATGTGTGCGTGTGCCGTTGTACCGCTTTGCCTTGCCGCCACTTTTATAAAGAGGTTAATTGTTTAGAATTTGGGTGCCTTGCCGCGGGATCGTTTGGGGATTTTCCCCATTTTGACGTCACTTTTAGCGTTTTTTGACTTTTTCGGCATTATTTTTTAGAAATCGACCTTGCCGCGACGGTTTCCGACTTATTTAATCGGCAAGGCAAAGCGGTACTACGGTGTGTGTGTGATTCAGTGCGCGTGTACGTCTGTGTCTGGTCTTACCCGGCGGCACAAACGGCACCGAGACAGTCACAACGATGACGCCCTTAGCGTGCATGCATGCGGATGAGCATGTGTCCATCTGTGTCTGTCCGTCGCCATCTCCCCGATTTCCCTACCCAGTGGTACAAACAGCACCGAGACAGTCGCAATGATGATGTTTTTGGCATCTGCTTGCGTGCGTGCGTGATGTGAGAGTGTGCGTGCACGTCCGCACATGGCCTCACCCGGCGGCACAAACGGCACCGAGCCAGTCGCAATGATGATGTCCTTGGCGGTAACAGTGCCGCCGACGTCGACGCGGCCGGGCAGCGAGTACTTGACCTGAGAGCGAGCGGGAAGTGTGTGTGAGTGGCTGTGTGTGTGTGTGGGGGGGGGGGCTACTACAGCCCCGCCGTCTTGAGGCGCGCAAGTCACGGCGGTCATAAAACGCCTGAGGCAGTCGTGGTGCGCCTCAGGCGGTGCTGGGCACCCAAGGTGGCGCCTGAGGCGACGCCTCAGACGGTCGGGGTGCGCGTGAGGCGGTCTCGGCGCGCCTGAGGCGCCGCCTTATCCGCGCAAGTGAAGGCGCCGTCTGGAGGAGCCGCCTCGGGCGTTGGGCATGTGGCGGGTGGGGTGGGGGGGTCCGGGCACATGCGGCAATGTGGGCCACACACACACGAAGCACACGCACGAAGCACACACACACATGCCGCCAGCAGCGCGCATGCAGACACACACACACACACACACTTGCGCACACCTTGCTGCCACCAGCACGCACGCACACACACACCCATCCACACAACCACGCACACCTTGCTGCCATCAGTACGCACGCACGCACACACCTTGCTGCCACCACCACGCACGCGCACACACACACAAACACGCACACACGCACAACACACAAACACACACCGTGTGCGGCCCAGTGAACTTCCCCGAGCCGACGAGGATGTCGACGCCGATCGCCTCGAGCGAGCGCTTGAGGTTGCCCTGCACCGTCTTCACCAGGTCAGTGGCGTGGTCTGCGATGCCCTGGCGGTCGAAGGTCACAGAGCCAACCTGCGTGCGGTTGGGTGGAGCACACAGCGTGTGCACAGTGCACGGGGTCGTTTGGTGGGGCGTGGTGGGTGCAGGGGGGGTGGGGCGCCTGATCTGTCGGTGCCCGCTCCTCTCCCACTGCTCGCGAGGTGTCGTCAACACAGGTGGGTGGTGGCACGCGCCGTGACTGGTACGATGGCGGCTCTGCCGTGCCCCCTGGGCACACGTGCGTCCCCCAAAGCTCAACCAGCTCCAGATTGCATGCATGCGCGCATGTGAACTGCCTGCATGCATGCAAGCACCTGGATGCCCATCGACTTGAGGTGCTGCTCCTCCTTGAACTCGCGCACGCGGCCAGAGGCAGCGAGCAGGGCCTTGGAGGGCACGCAGCCACGGTTGACGCAGGTGCCGCCAACGTCGTGGCCCTCGATCACTGCCACCTTCATGCCCTGCAGAAAGCCATGCACACACCAAACGCATGAGGCCCGATCGCCATCCCACGAGCGCATGCACTCAATAGGCAGCTGTGCATGCGGTGATGGGGTACACAGCGCAGTGTGCGCTGCACCATGCACCGTCCGAAAAACGCACCTGCTCGACCGCATGCATCGCCGCGCCGTGCCCGCCGACGCCACATCCGATGATGATGAGGTCGTAGTCGTACGTGCCAGCAGCCTTGGCAGCAGCGACGAACGAAGGCTTGGCGCCGGCAACGCGGGAACCAGCCCTCCTGGGAGTCGCCCAACACAGACGGTCACAAGAGAATGGATACTAGTGCGCTTTCTGTTGCCCCGTCTGTTGCCCCGATTGAGCCTCAGTGATGGCAGCAAAGCACAGTGGTAATACGGGCGTGTGCTGGGGGTGCCAATGCATGGGGGGGGGGCGCTGCAAGTCCGAGAGATGATGGCCCACAGCACGCCCAAGTGCCACGAGGGCACCACAGCCTCCTCCCCGGCACAGCCCACTGCGAAGTCGCTTTACCTGGACGAGTTCAGGGACGAGCCGAGGCCCGTCGACGCGAGGGGCGCCACAGCCGCAGGTACAGCGTTAATAACGCCGCGCGAGGTGCATGGCGTGCCGATGCGAACAAGGAAAGGCACAGCGGCCGCAGCGCTGCAACCAGCCTTGCAACTGATCCTGGAGGTGGAGAACGCCATGGTGCCAATCGAGAGTGCTGGCGGGGCCGCGCGCGCCTCGCGGGGTCGATTTCCACACAACGCAGGTCACCAAGCCATCTATCGCCATCCACCAGCCATCGCCTTGCCAGCGCCCCCACATCGAGTCCAAATCATGGCCCCCAAGGCTCGTGCAGCGAAGTCGCCTGCGAAGGCGAAGGGGGCGGAGGATGCGGCATCCATCCCTGGCCCATCTGTGGACGGGGCCAAGACGCTGATCTCTCAGCTGTGCGCCCTGTTCTACGACCAGGGATGGGTGGGTGGCACTGGGGGCGGGATCTCCGTCAAGGCCGGCGATGGCAGCATCGTCATGGCGCCGAGCGGCGTGCAGAAGGAGCGCATGCAGGAGGACGACATGTTCGTGCTGAACGCTGCAGGCGAGGTGCTGCACACCCCGGCAGTCAAGCCGCTGCCCGCACGCCCTCCCAAGCTCTCCGAGTGCTCGCCGCTGTTCATGGCGGTGCGTTGGCGTGCTGGTGCATGGCGGTGCATGGCGTTCATGCATGCGTCCCCATGCAGCCGCCGCACGCATGCACACGCGTGGCCTAGAGGGCGAGGCTCCCAACGTGCCTGCCGTGCACCACCCCACTGCCATCGCCCACATGCACGCACGAAAGCACACCCCGGAGCATTGGCTACCGTAAGGCGCCAGCCGCCGCCGGCTTTCAGATCTGCAGGGTGCTCACCACCCACCTGCGCCACCGACCGATTTGCACAGGCGTACGAGCTGCGCAACGCGGGCGCGGTCATCCACAGCCACTCTCTCAACGCGGTCATGGCGACGATGCTGAGCCCTGACGCGACCGAGTTCAGGGTCACGCACCTGGAGATGATCAAGGCGCGTGCGATGTGTGTGCTGTGTGCTTGTGTGTGTGTGTGTGTGTGTGTGTGTGTGATGTGAGTGTGTGTGATGCGTGCTCGCGTACAGCAAGGACTGTGGAGCATCTCCGCCCTTGTGTGCGGGCCGCTGCGCACAGCCTTGGGTTGCTGAGGCCCGTCGCTTGTGCCCGCCACCACACATCACACACACTCACATGCACACACACATGGACACACACACACTCACACACACGCATACAGGGCATCGCCGGCCACGGCTTCTACGGCAACTGCGTAATCCCGATCATTGAGAACAC